>OZ023148.1:17101169-17150950 GCA_963675895.2 Styela plicata
CAAGGCTCCTAATTATATTTACTTCCCAACATCCACACCAGCAATCAGTTATGTTTATGATTCCACTTTACTATAAACATCAACAATACACCAGCACATTATATTAACACAAGTTAGCCTTCTTGCAGCCAACCCTAAAGCAGCAAAATACAACTCCTCTATCAGTATGCATTCTTGCATAACAAAGAAACACGGGGTAATTAGCGCAACCACAAAAAGGCAATGAGGCATAAAATAATAAAGCTCATTAAATACAATATCTAAAGTCTATTGTATGACATCCCCCTTTTTCAATTGAAATAACGAAACATTATATACACATAAAAAATAGCACTCTAATCCCTAAATTTGGCAGGAACTTGTGTCATTCTTTCAGATCTCGTTGTCTGAACTTTTGGTACATATTCATTGTTCCTATCCTTATTAGGAATGTTTGTCTTATTCATAATGTTCTCAGGGATATTGTCTTTTTGTGTTGATTCCCGAATTTCTTGATTTCTCGTTTCTGGAGTCGTCTTCGTATTATCAGCATAATCAGGAACATGAGTGTACAATGGTCTTTGTATATTTTGATTCATATCATGCTTATTTTCATGTACACCCATACGTGGTTTTAGATGTTCACGAGTTCTTCTATACAATTTTGATTTCATCTCAACTGTATAAGTTCTTGGTTCTCTTACAGGATTTGGTATATTGACAATTTTTTCCTGGTTCCCAAATTCTTCTTATTTCATTCCAAACATGGACATTTTTCATTTTTTGACAACGGTCTTCTGTCCATTGAGGCTTTTCTGTTGTAAAAATTCTGCTTGCTTATATTGTCTATGTTTGTTCAGCTCTTGCTGTGTTTCAAACTCATTATGTTTTGGCTGTAATGATCTTTCGCTTGTTGGTATCAAAGTCTTTGGTTTTCGTCCAAACAACATTTCATATGGTGATGCTGTTTGATAATCAAGTGGCGTTACTCGATAAATCCACAAGCTTGATTCAAGAGATTTCCCCTCTTCTTTGGCTTTTTTCCAAAAAGATTTACAAGTGCCAATAGTTCTTTCTGCAAGACTATTTGCTTGATGGTGATACGGCGAACTAAACGTCAATGTAACTCCAATTGCATTACATTTTTCTTTGAACGTTTGACTTATATACTGGGACCCAAAATCTGCTAAGATTGTGGAACATATGCCATATTCAGCTAATACATTTGTAAAATTTTCACATACTACCTCGGCTGTCATATTTTGTAATTTTCTTACAACCGGAAATCTTGAAAAATAATCCACGATCATTAGATATTTTTTCCCTTCAAACTCAAATATATCTGTACCAAGTTTTTCCCATGGCCTAGAAGGTAAATCAGGTTCCATCATAGGTAATTTAGCTTGAGCAGACTGATGTTTATTACATATTTCACATTGTTTCACCATGTCTACTACAGCTTTTGTAATTCCAGGCCAAAATACTGATTGTCTTGCTAATAGTAAAACATTTTGTCTCACCTTGATGTCCTGTATGCAGTGAATTTTAGAACTTGGAATCTCAATTCTTCAGGAATGACAATTCGATCACCCTTTATTACAAGTCCATTTTCGATAACTAAATCACATCGAAAAATTCCAGTAATCCCACAATTCTTGAGGACATTGTTTCCTGTGCTCAGGCCAACCTTTGTATATAAGTTCTTTGAGCTTGTTGAAAACTGCATCTCTATCTGTTGCTTCTTTTATAATTTCCATACTTATTGGTGGAGATACTCCTGTAATGAAATGTATTTTATGTTCAACATCCCTTTTCTCATCATTTTCAATGACTCTTGATAAAGCATCAGCAACAGGTATTTTTATTCCTTGTTTATACTTCACTGTGACATCAAATTTCAAACATTTTAACAATAAACGTTGCAACCTTGCTGGAGCATTGACAATATTTTTCTTGAAGATCTGTTCAAGAGGAGAGTGATCTGTTTCGACAATCACATGTCTTTCCGTACAGATAATATTCAAATTTCTCCAGTCCGTAAACAACTGCTAAAACATTCTCTTTCGATGTTAGAATATCTACTTTCGGCATCAGAAAGTGATCTCGATCCCATTGCAACAATTCTCTCTTCACCATTTTCATCAATTTGACGAATCCATGCACCTAGACCTGTTAAACTTGCATCACACTGCAATATTGTGACTGTGTTTGGGTTAGGATCGTAGTACGATAAAATTCTCACTGTACAAAGTTCATCTTTTATTTTGTCTAATGCACTTTGATGTTTCATCTCCCAAACAAAATGTACGTTTTTCTTTGTCAATCTTCTTAACGGTGCTGTCAATTCGGCAATTTTCGCTGAATATCTATTCAGATATATTATCATACCAAGAATACTGAGTAATTCTTTTGCATTTATTGGAGTTTTTATATTTCGAATTACCCTCAGTTTATCTTCGGCCGGGCATATCCCCTTGTCTGACAAAGTATGTCCATAAAATTCAACTTTTGTTTGCTTGAACTGTAACTTGTCACTATTCAGCCCTACGTTAGCTTTTCTGCATGCACTCAACATTTTCAAGAATGATTTATCATGTTCTTCCGGTGTCTCACCGTATACAATTATGTCGTCGGCTATTCCGGTCACATTTGGAATATCTTGGAATATTTCATCAAGTTTTTTCTGAAAGATGTCTTGAGAGACCGATGTGCCAAAAGCGAGTCGCTTAAATTTGTGCCTTCCAAATGGCGTATTAAAAGTACATAGTAAACTTGACTCATCGTCTAACTCAACATGCCAAAATCCCTTTTTGGTATCGACTACAGAGAAATACTTTTTCGCATGCAATTTTGGCAAAATTTCATCTATCGTTCGACTGTAATAATGCTCTCTTTTTATATTCCTGTTCAAGTCTTTTGGGTCAAGACAAAGTCTTACCTTTTGTTTTCCATCACTTGTCTTAGTAACGTTGCACACAATAGAATTCACCCAGTCAGTAGGTTCTGTAACTGGTTCTACCACATCATTCGCTATCATGTTATCCAACTCTGTTTTATACAATGGCAAAATGTGTACAGGTACTGTACGAGGTGGATGAACAACTGGTTGTGCATTCTCTTTCAACTGAATGTGGTATTTTTCATGTGGAAAACATCCTATTTTGTCAAAGCAATCATTATACTCATCAAGTATTTGACTTTTTGTGAGAACTCCTTTCTCAGCAGCTTCTTGACAATTATTACTTTTATCATTTGCATCCGCACTTTTCTGTTTTGTGCATTCGATTTCATGCAAATCGACTTTAATAACACCCAATTCTTGCGACTGCCTGCATCCAAGAACTGATGGGCTTCCATTACCTTCAACAATAATGAAATCTATCATCATTGATTTTCCATTAAAAGTAACTTTCATTTTCGCTTGTCCAAATGTTTTGATTGTTCCACCGCCATACTTGTGAAGTATGCAGCTGTTTTTCTTCACATGGAGCTTTATTCCCAATCTTTGAATATCATCTTTTGTAATTGTGCAAATATCTGCTCCTGTATCAATCTTCAAACTCAAATTGAATCGGTCGTTCAATTTGACATGGACAAACAAAAATTTTGTTTTTTATATATGGGCTTTCTCATCCTGTGTGAACTCATTCCATTCACTGTATTTTGTTGTTTATTCATTTTGTTCAAATTTATGCACCCAATATTTCCTGATTCATCATCGTAATGACTATCATGTGATCCACCATCGTCAATGTTATTATGGCTATCAAATTTATCCACTACACCATGTAGTTTTTTTCTTTGTGTTGTCAAATTACGGCAGACTCTTTTGAAGTGGCCTATTCGCCTACAATAATTACATCTTGCTCCTGTAGCAGGGCAATTATCATATCTGTTGTGTCTTCCACCGCACCTTCGACATATATTCGCACTGGATCCATTTTCATCCTTCATGCGAGGCTTACTGTGTGTATTTCGTGAAAACACTGACTTGCTGTTGGATTCATGATTTAATGTTTGTCTCTTCATTGCATGAACATCATTGGTTGTATTGCTCATTGAAATAATCTCCATCTGTGCTCTTGTGCTTTCCTCTGTCTTTGCAAGATCATATATTTGTTTATATGTCAAATCATTTCCCAAAGCAATAGCATCTTTACGCACTTTATCAGATTTAATTCCAAAAACCAATGTATCTCGTAATGTTTCCTCTACTGCATTCGCAGAATATCCGCTTTCATCAATGAGAGAACGCGCTTTCGTGACAAATTCCTCTAAGGACATATCGCCTTGTTTTAAACTTCGCAATTGAAAACGAGCTAAAATCTGGTTACTTTGTGGCTTTGCGTAAGCTTCGAGCTTCTCGAATACTCTGACCAATTTCATGTTATCGTCATCCTCTGACCAAACAGATGTATTATAAATTTCTAGACCTTTATCGTCAATCCAGAGTAATAACATTCTCACCTTGTAGGCTTCAGGTTTCTCAGCAAGTGGTCCGTCAAAGATAAGATCACACTTCTGTTTGAACAATTTAAACCGCTTATGCATATCACCTGCACTCGTCCAGTCCATTTCAGGAGGTTTGAATTTATCAGCCATGATGCTTTTTGAAGGCAAAGTAGGCTACGAAGTTTTGTTGTCACGCACTATTTCTGCTGGAAGCAACATAAATCTAAATCCCACTGGTTGACACCATGTTATAGTTCTCCTTATTCGTGGCAACTATAAATATTGATTTATTTGGAGGCTCCTAATTATATTTACTTCCCAACATCCACACCAGCAATCAGTTATGTTTATGATTCCACTTTACTATAAACATCAACAATACACCAGCACATTATATTAACACAAGTTAGCCTTCTTGCAGCCAACCCTAAAGCAGCAAAATACAACTCCTCTATCAGTATGCATTCTTGCATAACAAAGAAACACGGGGTAATTAGCGCAACCACAAAAAGGCAATGAGGCATAAAATAATAAAGCTCATTAAATACAATATCTAAAGTCTATTGTATGACAGAGTGTCAAAGTCCAATGAGACGAATATTTAAGGATTCCTCCAGAACAGTAACAGATAATGAAATTTTAATTGCATGAGAAAACATCACCTGGTTCTGAGACAATATAAAGATCCAGTCGGGAGGAACGCGAGTCGAGCTGTCCTGGATCCCAGTCATAAATTCCACCATCTGTGTCAGCGACTCAGCAATGTCGAAATTATGAGTTTTAATTCCGGTCTAGTTAATTGAAGCTGATTCGGTATACGAAGAACAGGAATGACAGTGTGAACAGGATGATACGTCAAAAAATAGTTGGTATATTATATTAGTATATTATAGTAACTATTGTCAAAATTATATTTTCATTGTTTTATCTGGCATCGCTTATCATTCGATGTTTTGATTTACTTGCATTCCATATTTGGAAGAATCGAAAAGTATTGCTCAAATAGTAGCGGACTTAGCTTTGTTTTTGGCTTTGTTCAGAAAGGCCGTGGTAGCTAGCATGCAGATTTCCCCTGTGTTTAATTGTATTGTTCATCTATTAATATTGTATTATTGTTTAATTAGGATAGCGAGTATCTCTCGAATGAGTTGGTTTCGATAGCTTAAATCTAACGTTACACATTTTCAAATGCAACAAAGGTGTCCTGCCACTTTATACTTTGTCATTCGTGTAAATTTAATCAATTTCGGGATATCGGTCTATTCGGGATATCGTGATTGCCGAAATACGGAATACCAGAATACGTCAGTCATCAAAGCAAGACGGGGAACATCGCGCACATAAAAGATTCAAGAGATACCTATTAAGTTTTTATAACTTTAAATGGACTGCCGAACTAGAAATAAACAGCAAGTTGAAAGAGGCAGTCATTTCATGACAATGAAGAGTTAATGGATTTGCAGTCAAGGGTAGACAAGGCCCTAGGACATAGCAGAGACGAAAGTTAATTGTTGACGCTGAATATGAGAAGTACAGCGAAGAAATCTGAAATCCGCTGCTACTTTGCTGCCTACATCATCTGAAGGAGGTAGTAGGATCACATCGAAGTTCTCTACTCATAGTAATGCTACACAAAGAGAATTGGCCAAAGTTGAGGTGAATTCATAGAGACCAAGGCAGTGCTTAAAAGCTACAATATTAGCCACCTCCTCAAGTTTCTGGCAGTTTCTACCACCTCCTGGCAGTTTCTCCTCTATTCCTCGACATATAAAGTCTGCAAGAATAACACCTATTTTTCATCTGTAAACACACATCGGCTCAAACACAGTTAATTCCTGAAGTGCCTGTGTTTAGTCAAAAACTAATTGTGAATATCCGACCAGAGTATACATTTGTACATACCAATAAACCTAACCTGCATATTAAAGCATTCATTTTCTGCGTCTCATGCTACACAGTTAACGATGCTGCCTGAGCACCATTGGTCTGGTGTGGTGGGTTCAAGGAAAAAAGGGTTTGATTTGCAAACCATTAACATAGATCCCTTCAATGGCGACCCTCTTGACTATAGGCATTTTGGTAATCGATTCGATAATGCATTGGATCAATCAGACGCAGACCCAAGCGGGAAGCATTCACCAACAACCAGATTCAACAGACCGATTTCATTCTGTACTGGAAAAGCTCATATCGCTCTGGAAAGTGTGGTAAACAGGTTGAACATGTATATCAGGAAGCTAGAAAAATTTTTCGATATTTATGGTCGACCTGCATATGTCGTGGGAGCATTTGTCAAAGAACTAACTGCCGATCGACATATTGATACTAATGACATAACAACATTGGTTGATTCCTTGGATCAATTACTATCTGCTACCCAAATTCTATCTCAATGCTATAAATCCGGTTGATTCTACTGGTGTTCTCTACAACATTCTCAGAAGATTCCCTGTCCCGAGGTTTCTTTTCACAACAAAAATAAATCATGTCACATGGCAAAGAGCCAAAATTTGTTGCCTTTGTTAAAGGTGAAGCTGACATTGCACGTCTGCCCATAACTCAATTCATACATGGGCTATGTAAGCTTGAACTTCCTATGTATGGCATAAGGCTGATGTCTGTGCCTCTGCCACTGATGCCAGAGTTCGAAACTAGCATGATGCAAAGACAAACATGACGGCAGAATGGTCTGCTGTCTCCTCCTGTATCCTTTGTGATGGTCAACATCCTATCTGCCGCTGTGAAGCCTTTTCGAAAAGAAAACTGCAGATGATCGCAAGAAGTTTGTTCGAGAAAAGTCTTTGTGTTTCAATTGCCTCCAATCAATTCATCAAAAACGCTCGTGCCCTTCGACACAGCGGTGTTGAATGCCTAAGTCTGACATGGCACATCAAATGTTATTGCATGATGCAATATTTGAACATGAGCAAAGTATTAACAGTGCAGTTGAAATAAATGCAACTAGCACAAAATGCCCCATGCGACTCTCTGTCATACCTATCATTGTAACCTGTCCTATAACACAAATCGTTGTTTCTAATGCATTTCTTGATTCTGGTGCTAGCACTTCACTGTGCACAATTTGTTTAATTAACAAATTGGGTGTAAAGGATGATCCCATTATGTGTAAAATTAAAACTGCCATAGGCACAGATGATAGCCATTGCCAGTTGATTTCTGTTACAGTTAAACGCCTTGAGCACAATACCACAGTTTCTCTCAAAGAAATATATGCAACTGACCATTTTCCTGATGTTGCTTCAAGTATCCCCACTGTTGAAACCATTAAGCAGTGTCCTCATCTGAGTGATCTCAATTTAGCCACAATTGATTGTTCAGATGTGGATGTGCTTATTGAACAAGATATTTTGTCTATTTCCCCTCCAATTGAACTTAGCCCATCTGGGGTTCTTTTCCCCGGTGCACATTTTTCTGTTTCTGGTTGCTGTATTTCTGGTCCTGACAAAACCATGAAAAAGGTGCCAGATAGGTAAATCATTACTGCCAGTGTTTCTTTTGCTATTTCTGCTAATTTTTTTTAACACTGCCTTTCAACTCCTGGAACCATTTGTTCAGGAAGTCTTGCTGAATTCCCTGATATTATTTCTGATCTGTATGGAACGCAGAATTCTATTGATGACGATAGAGCCCTCGATATTATGAGGCAAAATAAAATAGATGATAGATTTCAAGTGGGCATGCCATTGAAATCCCCCAGTGTTCACTTTCCTAATAACCGCCAAATGGCATTGGAACGTCAGAGACGCAGATTCCTGAGTATTTTGCGAAATAAACGAGAAAAATTGCTGAATACCTGGATAATGGCTATGCACAGCAAATTCCCATTGAACTTCTGACACCCAGCACTCGTACATTTCATTTGATACATTTGATATCAGACAAAAAAAGATGTGTATTGTTTTTGATGCCAGTGGGGAGCATGATGGGGTCAGCGCTTAAATAAGCAGTTGTTGACTGGCCCAGACGTGAATTCCTCTCTTATTGGTGTACTTTGTAAATTTTGCATATATGATTATTGTTTTGCTGCTGATATTGCACAAATGTTTAGTAGGATTAGAACCTGCCTTTGTGATTCTGACAGCTTTGATATTTTTATGGTTTGAAAATATCAAACCGGATGGGTAAATTCTCGATTACTTTATGACTAGTTAAATTTTTGGCAGTGCATCATCGCCTGCATGTGCCCGATTTTGTTTGCTTGAAATTGCCACTCGTAATGAAACAAATGCAGACGAATCCACCATAATGTGTATTTTGAGAAATATGTATGTGGATGACTGTTTTAGAAATGATGATTCTATTAAAAAATATATTTCTGTTGTTAAACAATTATGCCCTTACTTGAATCCGGGGGTTTTCACCTAACCAAATTTGTTAGTAATAACATTGAAATTTGAAGCCAGATACTAGATTTAGATCTTGATGTTTCTCAGACTGAACGTCATTTAGGGGTAATTTGGAATATTTCATCAGATTGTATTGAAATCCGCAACCAGATCCTGCCTGAGGATCACCTGTAAATGATGACAAACTCTACTCTCAATGGTGTAAATAGACAAGTTCACTTGCTGAGCTTGGTCATTCATTCTTTCCGAGATGCTGCAAGCCCCGTGGATTTAAACCTACTAGTACTAGTATTGCTGATGCCAGTGGTTCTGGCTATAGTGCTTGCTTATATTTCAGTTTTGAAAATGCTGAAGGCAATACAGATGTATCTTTCGTGAAAGGCATTTCTAGAGTTATCCCCAGAAATGCTCAGACTATTCCAAGACTAGAACCAACAGCTGCAGTAACAGCAACCATGCTTGTCCGTGACATACTCAAAGATAGTAAAGAGTACTGATTCAGTTCATTTTTGGACATACAGTAGTTCTGTTTCGCAATTTATTAATTCCACTTCTATTAGTTTTCACACCTTTGTGCATCAAAGGTTGCTGAAAATTCATGTGCTTTCACAGTCAAGTCAATGGCATTATGTAAAGTCTGCCAGAAACCCTGACACTGGATCAACATTGGATCAGGAGGCTTGCTGCCTAATAAACATATGGTTTTATGGAGCTGATTTTTTGTTGAAAAGTACTCAATCATTCTAGACCTTTACCTAAATAAGATTTCAATGAACCTGTTATTACGCAAGAAATTATTTCATATACTGCTTATTATTTTTCTCTGTTACATGATATTTTGCATCAATTTTCCTCCAGGCTAGTGCGCGCAACTGCCTGGCTCCTGAGAGCTAGTTCATTTCTTTATTGGAAAATTAAATGTTCTTCTAATGATAGCCATATTCTGAGATGATTAGGTATTTATCTGAGACCCCTTATCATAATAACTCGAAGTAAGAGAAAACATCCATGTCCTTTGATAAAAGCTCTTGCCAAGTTGACTCTTTGTTTCTGATGGTGTACTCAGAGTAGGAGGACGTATAAATCTTTCTATATTGCCCAAAGCTTCCAAGAATCCACCCATTTCACCTAGCAATCATGTTACGCGTTTAATTGTACTACACTATCATTTGTCTGAAGGACACTGTGGTACTTTACGTATATTGTCACGTATCCGAGAACACTTATGGATTTTGAAGGGCCAATCCACTATCTGTAAAGTCATAAGCAAATGTGTTTATTGCCAAAGCAGGTCTGCTGCTGTGGGGTTTCAATGCATGGCTGACATGCCCGAAGATTAGTAATTAGATTAGTCTACAAGATGTAGACATTTTTAATACGATGACGTCGACGGAAATAAAGTCTGGTGCAAATTTATGCAAGCCATGAGATGCCAAGATGAATAAAACGACAAAAAACATTCGTGCAGCTAAGGGCAGTATGTCTCTGACCGTGATATTATTCGCATGTCTAAATGTTGGATTTTAATCCATCCATGTTTGATTGTACACACGGCACCTTGTTGGCTATTTGACCTTGTTGACACAAACATTTGTGCAGTTAAGTGCAGCATGTCTCTGACCGTGATATTCGCATGTCTAAATGTTGGATTTTAATCCATTCATGTTTGATTGTACGCACGATACTCGAAATCATCGATACCGGCCGATATTGATACTCATCACAAATGCATTCAAATATGCTCAAAGTACACCCTTTGAGTTAAAATTTTTCAAAAATGTCAGTGAAATTCTCTGTAAAAGACCTAATAGCAAAGAAACGCACCCACAGTGGATGAAAGGTATTTGAAGCAATAACACGAGATTCAAAAAATAATTGCAGAACAAAGAATATTGGAGAACTTTATGCAAATAGAAATATTCAGAAACAACATCCAAAATTAACGTCAGAATTAAGACACCCAATGAAGAAAAACATTTAAGCAAATTAATTCCAGACAAAATCGAACTTCTTGATTGGGAAAAATTTGCCAAATCAGAAAAACGAGTATATATTTAAAGAATAAAATTGAAGTGTTTGCGCAATTCTCACGTATATATTCAGAAGGTTAAATTGACCAAATCAATTCTAACCTTGAATCTGAGAATTGTATCTCTAGGCGTAGTTATAACTTTTTCAGTATTCAAAACCAAAGTCCCGAAGGTCGTATGGAAGGAAAATAAGTTAAACAATCCATAACAAGTCCATCGGATTACTGCCTTGTCGTGGCGGATGGGCGCCTTACCTTCGTAATCTGTAGCGCTATAATGATAGGAGTTATTTTCTAAGGTAAACACAATCCCAATCTCAAGAAGTGGTAATGAGATCATACTCTCGTCCAGGATAGATACCACTTATTGCATTCAACGACAGGAGTTTGGTTTCTCAGGAATGTTTCCTGCTTAGCGTGCAGTGGTGTTTTTTCACATATTATGGCGCGTCCAAATAAAGCCAATAGCTCCAATTTTCGTGCACCCCGTAATAGGGGAGCGGGGTGCTAAGAATTTCACGGTCAAAAATTTTTCAATTTTTTTTTCTAACGTTCATGGATTAAGGCAGTAGTCTCCAACCCTTTTGTCTCCGCGGACCGGTCAACGTTTGATAATTCTACCATGGCCCACCAAAAGGGAGGGGGAGACACAGATTGTTTTTAATTAACTTTTATTTGAACATGCATTCAAAATAAAATTATTTGAACCATAAACGAATATTAAGTTATTTAAATTTGCAAAATTTTCAATCCATCGCTAAATCAATGAGAACCCTGAACTTGTTTCTCTGCAACGAGACGGTTCTATCTGGGGATAATAGGAGATAATGACACCCGAAGTGTCTTGCTTACGTCCAGGTTATTCCGTTGTTTTGTTTTGGTTGCTGCAATTGCAGAAAACCCCGCTTCACACATATAGGATGTTGAAAATGGTAATGGGCTTTTAAGCGCTGTGGTGGTGATATCCGGGTATTCCGCCTACCTCAGCAAAAATACTCTGAATACTGGCTATAAACCCTAGCCTGTGAAAATAAAAGCCTCCAAAAAACTGAAGGTAACAAGCATACTCTCCTGCTTAAAAAGCATCCGGCTGCTAGAATGAGCAAGGCATACTAAATTAGAAAAAACGCAAGGATACGCTCATAATAACAATTCAAGAACCTCAGCATACCAAGGTTATGATGTGATAAAACGGGTTCCCACACTAACTTACAGTTCCTTGTGTGAACCGAAAACAACTGTCCCACGGACCGGTGCCGGTCCGGGGGTTGGGACCACTGGGTTAAGGGGTAGCTTTGTTTTTGCTGAATCATTCTTGCGAAGAATAGTCCTGACATCTTTGCACTCTGTGAGACAAACCTCAATCATCCTAAATTTTCAGATTTCTGGATTGAGGGTTAACTGCCGCTCAGGAATTCTCCAAGGCATATTTATGGATTTGCCGTCTACGTTTGTAGAAATCTGCCTGTAGCTCATGCAATTGCCTTCGAATCTACATCACCTTCGTATCTGTGATTTCGAACGTCGCTTCTGACATCGACCTCTTTCCTGATCTTCGTATACCAAGCCTCCTCAACCCAAGATTGTTTTGTCCTGGACGACATCTCTTTGCAGATGAAAAAGATTCTCACCACGCTCGACCGTATTCAACGGCTTGTGATCAATATGATTGTCCCTAAACTTTCTTCCAGTCTGCAAAGAATGTCACATCGTCGCAACGTTGGCGCCCTTCGTTTAATTTATAGATGCTATAGTGGTCTTTGTTCAAGGAAGCTTTCTGCTCTCGTCCCTCCAAACAAAATTTCTTATCGGTCCACACGATTGGCTACTAATTCGCACATATTAACTGTGGAGGTTCAGCAATGTCACAAACTATTTTATGCAAGGAGATTTTTGTAATAATCTTTGAACTTCAAAACAAAACTTGCCTTCTCACTCTTTTCTTCATCGTGTTGATGTGCATCTATCAGGGATGGGGTTTCCTTACTTCCTACTACTGTATTTCATGTAGCACTTTGTACTTTAGCCGCTTGATGAGAATTTTCAACCTGTGGTCTTGCTCTGAGCGAATTCTAACAATAAAAAAGAGACCTTCCTCTTCAATTTTTTTAAGTGATACAGGTTTCGAATCTCAAAAAAGTGGAAAGGTGTGTTGGTAGTTCAAATCTAACCTTTATCGACCATTTCGATCGTTTTAACACTCTTTACAAATAATGCAATGACCAATCTAGGATAGACGGCGCTACGGACAGACTGCTATGATAAGGGCTAGCCTTCATGCGCCAATTACTAATGTGAAATGCAAAGAAAATTAAAAACTTTTTATACCACTTTTTTTCTAAATCGTGTCTTGTTCCTTATACGACCCATACATATATCATTGAATCAATCGAAATGCGTGAAAACTTATGCCTTGAGACGGATTTGACAGATTACTGACACGTCGGATCCAATTATTATTTCAAGACTGTTTCATGAATGGGCTGTGCACATATAGTTTAATCGATCAGAAAGTTTGTGAACACGCGCTAAAGACTAATTTTACATCTTTTTATTGATCCGATCGAAAAACATGAATAAACACGTTGAGACTAATTTCACACAGTCCTGATAACATGTATGATTCAATTGAAGTATTCAAGACTTTACACAGCGTCTGTCTTGTTGATAGTAAGGAACTTTTGCAACATTACTCGTGAATAGTTCATGATTTCTTTGAAATATAGCGGCAGTATACAAGGCCTGATTTATTATGATGACATAGCTTTGCGTGTCACCTAGAATTTCTGTCCAGAAATCTGTGTTCTGTGAGACACCCTTCAGATCATGCACGAGCACTCATGGAAGTTCTAATGATTACAATATTTAGCATGGCCAGGCGAAAGTCGGTGTAGTGCGGTGTACACAGTTCTAGTTTATTAACATGTACGCCACAAGCTAAGCTCAGTTAAGCTAACAGAGCTAAGCTCAGTTATGTTACATTCAAATATGCACCTTATAAAACAAGGTTATGAATGTTTGCTTTTTTTTATCTTTTCTTTTAAAGAATGGCGAGCTAGAATGGAACACTGCACAAGAAGGTCAGTGCTTGGAGCGTATATTTTTATGAATACCAGTTCTCTCTTGTATTGTTGGAGGCATTGTAGCAAAGAAATGTGGAATCGAACTTACAACTGGACAGCTTTATTGTTGTCTTCATCTAACACGATTCTTAGTCTTTTTAGTCCTATTATCGCAACTACCAATGCCATTATGTTTGTAGTAGCAAGGATTTTGCTTGGAGCTTAGCATGTAAAATGTATTCGGTTAGACGAGCCGAGTGGCCTATGCAACTATTAAAATTAAAACGTGTGGAACCCAAGATTTAATCATGCAGTTCTCATGTTGCGTAGTCAGGGACTTCATGACTACGAAAAAAGTAAGTTTTGCTGAGCTTGGGCCACAAATTGCCGAACGACCAATCGGTTATCATTGGCTAGAGATACTCACCTTCATCGGGGTAATTTTGAGGATACTGGTAATTTTTGATGCACGGATCGACATGAACTCATACTTCTAACTATTTATTGAATTACATGTATCGATGTCGGTGAAAACAATGGTGTCACTACAATACAGTTGTCGCACAAAGCTACTGCAATGAAACCTTTGTTTATCCATATTTAAAAAATGAAAATAATTTTGGCAATCGAAACAAATCGTGGTGTGGTGAAGTCAGAAGCAGCAGACAGGAATCGAATATATTATGTACGAAGTAACAACTCTTCTTAATAGGGTCAATAATTACAGATCAAGCGTGGAAAGCTCAGAAGCTCAGACGCGACTTCAAGGTCAGCGTACATTCAAATGCGGCTAACATTTTTTTTGCGATGCCGGTACTCTGTCTAAACTTTATCGGCCAGCTTTATCAGTCATAAACTCATATAAGCATCGGTACAGTACCGGTATATGCGGCTTACATTAAATTTTTAACACTATCACATGCGGCTTAAAATCAAATAAATACGGTACCAAATTCATATAAAGCTTTCCTATCCCGATAAGAACGATGACCTTCTTTCATACGTGCTTGCATTTTAAGACACGGAATAATAAATATTTTAGACAGATATTTCGGAAGTTGGAATCCCTTGGAAACCGTTTGCACGTCAATGTCGATTTGGTCAATTATATATATCGACTCAGTTTGCCAGTGAGTGGGGACACAACACATATCGTTATCTATATATCGTTAATCCCAATGTATTTGTCATCAGTGCTGGGATTGAATCGTCCTCTGGCAAGCGTTTTAAACTTTGATTTTTTTGGGCTGCAATTGACCTCGCACCTTAGGTGTAATTGTTTATTTCTGCATCATAATGGAAATTTATGCGAAGACTTAAAACAGGTTAAAGAGAAACATGCATTTTCACTACATTCACTGTATCCTTTTCTACGAAGTGGGATTTTGTCTGCTATTCCATGCGTGTTAAAAGCACTAGTGACGAAGGTTCGTCAACGAAATTGGGATGAAACTTTAACTGTTAGAAAGTTTGTCTCGTTTTTATCCTTGGCGGACCCAAACATCTTTATTGTTCTTGCCGGATAAATCGGGTGCAATAGTATCGCAGCGATCATCTTTTTCTATATTTCATTTTCATTTCTCGCTTTTGGAAGTGAGTAATTTACATTCAACTTTTTATTTGACTCATGAAACAATTTTTCTTTCAATGGTTTAGAGATATTCCACTTGAATAATACATCCTTTGCATTTATGACACTGACACACTAGTTTGTTGTTTGTCGGTGACAAAAATTTGTAGTCTTCGACGAAACACCGTTCTCGGAATACGCGAATACCCGACAAGCCCTGTGCTCATCGGACGTGTCCTGCATTCGCGGCGCATGTCCAATGAAATTTATGATTCGGTTGCAATAATTCTGAAGTTAAGAAGTTGAAAATAAACATGTTTAGATATTGTTATTCCGCATACGGTGCTCATCGTATTATTCAACATAACTCATGTTATTAATTAAATCAATCTTTTACTTTATATCGGGCAGCAGAATTCTTCTAGTTTTCAAAAAAATAAAATCCTATTATGCCATCGTGACACCTCAGTCCAAAAATATTTGAACAAACTTGTTTTATGAGTCGTTGACACGTTTTAAAATATAGCTTCTGGGCACGAAACGAACATAGTGAATATTGAACCCCAGCATGGTGGTGTGATATACGAGATTGTAAATGCTGTTAGATATATTGCCGGATTTCTAGACACTCAAATAGAGCCGGATTGTTTCTTTTAGGAGGAATGAGTTAAAAACATTTGAATGGTAAGTAGATGTTGGGTATTTTTTGTAATAATTTTAATACAATTCATCAGTACGTGACTAATTCAGAGCAAATAGGTAAAAAATAATTTCTTATGATATTTCAAAGTAAACTCGGGATTCGTATATGAACCTAAAAACCTTTCAATTGACACAATCATTAGTGCACGAAGTAGTTACTTAGCTGATATTAAAATTAAAATTGCTGCCTACCAAAAAAGAATAAAAAATATAGGTAGGAAATACTAGCAAAAAATCAATAAATTGTTAAAACAAAATGTAAAATCCGAAATACATGGTGAGAATAAAGTGTCATGTATATTCTACAACAACGTGATGGAACGATATTAGGCTAACGGCTGGAATTGGGATAATAACGCTTCCAGTGTATGCAATTTTCGCTTCCGGAGTTGAACGAAATTGGGCGAAATCACAGAGTGAAAGTACATCAACAAAGAGTTAATGTCAAGGTATTGTTTAGATTTAATGGTTTTATTAAAATAAACACTGACACGCGATAGGGATGTCTTTATCTGAACAGTCAAGCATTTTAAAATTTTGATTAAAATTAATTTTGTTTTTTTATTATACTTTCAAGTAAATCATTTTGCAATGAAATCCTGATAAATATCAAAATTTACGTTACGGTTTCTTCAGCAGTGGCGTAGATTTCTTTGAGTTATAAGTTATTCCTAATAGAATCCGTGTTTTTGAAATACTAAAATAATATTTATTTACTCGAGTCTTGGAAATTATGAAAATCTTTACACAAAGCATTTGGATGAAAGTTGCATGTTTGTGCAAAAGCATTCTCTCCAAGCGGCACGTGTTAGCTGTATATTAAGAGAGTTGTCGCGCAATATTTGTTATCATCTTGATGTTAGTATTTGAGTTGTTCATGCAATGCGCCTTGCGCAACCAGGGGAGACGGAAGGTTTCGAACCGTTGACGTGGAATATTAAAAATGAAGATGGTAATGTTTTGAAATTGCGCCACAAGGGCAAGCGAATTTTGTTACTTGAAGTTCACTTCGCCGGAACGCTCCCTTCAAATTTAAGTGCGAGGCACATGATGAAGTGGCTCTAGATCCTGCAGACAAACAATGTTTATGTTGCGAGGCTCAACAGTCGGCCGCATTAATTCTGATTGTCAATGCACCCCAAATGCAATTTCCTAAAAAAATACGCACACATTTAAATAATTTTGACATGTAGGATGTAGTTCGTTTCGTTTACACGCATATACTAAGATGGGGGCCATTCTCCCTCGCCAGCCGAAATCGCAGAATGGCCTTTTCAAACGTAAGAAATGTCGAAAGTTTTTTTGCGCGTCTCTGGCACGTAATGTATAATATACTTTTTAACCATGTTCAGGCTCTGAAACCCCAGTTTTAAATTTGGCTTGTTTTGTGGTAATTTTCAATAAAAAGTATTTAGTATTTTCAGCAAAACATCATTTCGGAAGCTTGAAAAAATTCCAAAATTGCCCCTTCCCCTTTCAAAGTTCTGAAAGAGCTACTATTTGTATATATGTTCAAAAATGAAAAAAAAAAACCACCAGTGCTGTCACGTAATATCATAAAGTTTGATATCTTGACAGGTTAATGGATAGACCGATTAAGATGAGATATATATAGCAGCCTATATACATACATCTTCCAGGTGTATTTTCGTTTCTATTTGTTTCAAACTTTATGAAGTCCAGATCTACTGCTATCGCCAAAACTGCGGCTCCATCATGTGATCTGATTCAATGACATCGTTGTTTGTTTTTATTCCTAGAAATAAATACTTTTTTCTATTTAATACCTGTCGACGTATCGTCAGATATTTTCAATTCGTTGTGTTCATTTGTTTCTCAAGAAATTTTCATCAACTAATTCGAGTACATCATTGAAATCATAGGACTTTCATTACAATAAATGGCCAATTCAACTGATTATTCAAAATCGCTTACATTATTTTCATCGTTTTGATGTCTCATGATTTGTCATATAACATCTTTCAAGAACAATTCGACTGTATTTCATTGACTCCTTTGAGATGATAGACAGGGGGATTTTTCAACAAACAACTTAAGATTATTATGTGGACAAAAGTCAAAATTGCTTGAAGTCTATGGTTTTATCTTAAACTATTTTACTGCTGTAACGCACCCCCATGTCTCCAATAACCTTTAAATTTATTTTTTTCAGCTGATGCAAACCAAGGCGTAGCGGTTTGCATATACATCAAGATTCACGGGCAATATATAATCGATAACAATATATTGTAAGAAATTTAAGAAGAAATGGAATTACGAATAAGACTTTTTGTATTTTATACATAACCAAGGCCGGAAACAGCGCCTAAAAAAGAGTCAACTGGCGTAACTCGAATGGTGAAAAGCTACTACAAGATATTCTATAGAGATATGGAAAACATCCCATGCAAAACTGAGCCATCATGATAAAGTACCATCTACCACTTCTTTGTTTCCTTTTAGTCACCATTCACGATACGCATAAAATATGTTGCCAATTTATTATTTTTTTCCGAAATTTCACATTTAACGACGTCATTTTTCATGGATTCATGTAAAAACATGTCTGAATTGTTTTTATGATAGATATGGTCATACAATAGTTGTTATATTTGGTCCGTATGAAGTCATGTTTAATCGTCTTCTTAACTCAATTGTTTGAAATGGTTTGTTCATTATGTGTTGCGCATTTCCAAATTATTTTGTTCTGCGTGGTCTTCCACGCGCATTGGACGGAGGTGCCACAAGAATTCGCCACGTCGAATTTTCGACTCAATAGCACTCATCTCTGTGACTCAAGTCGGTAGCGTTAATGATTTGATTGATTTGAGGGGTGTGAAATGAGATGAACTTTATTTCACAGAACGCAATTAACAGCGTTTACGATTATATCTGGTTACGAGATTTATCTTGCGTCTTGCCATCCATCCCGTGTGGAACCGGTATGGTTATCGAGCATAGTCGTCCCAAGGCTGTGGGTTACAGTGCCTCGCCCAGGGGCACCGTGCATGTATTGCTCATTGAAGTGATTTCTGTTCGTCCATCTTGAACATACTTCGTTGGGGTTCGAATCTTCGTCATTCATGAGGCGTTAAGTTCGGCAGCTGTTGTCGGTTTCATCAGACCACCGCGGACAAGTTTTGTAGTTTTATGTAGGTAACCCACGGTTAGGGAAATGGTTGAATTTGGCTTAGTTTACTTGTATTTGTACTATGAAGCTAAAACATGTCCCTAACTATCTAGTTCATTGAGTTAATTTTTTGTTCTAATTTGTTGTTTTAGACAGTAGCGAAATGCTAATGACTTCTTCACGTTTGTTTAAAGTGCACGATCCAAACAAGATCTCGCTTGGCGAGTTGTTGGTATATTGACTGCTTTTGCTTTGACCACTTTGCGTCCAGGAATGCCATTATTCATACGCTGCATCCAAGGTTGAAATGATTTAACCTTGCGTTCACAATAAAATAATTTGTATGGGCGTAACTTTGAGGCTCGTAGTCGAAGAAATTGCTGCAATTGTATTATCTTATGTTTGTTGTTTATTTCAACTCTTGCTTCAAGTTATGAAATATTTTCCAGCACATACCAGTGTACTAATGTTTTTGATATAAACTTTTGTTAAACCACTGGTTTTATGAGGTATGTCCGTATTGTATGCGCATATTGGATTTAGAAGAATAGAGCACCAGGAAATAGGCACTGATCGCTAAGAATTCAGGCCACTACCAGACAGAAACGTCGGAGGGCGGTTTGGATCTTACACAGGCCGTCGTTGGGTGAATGACGATAAATCGCCAACAGAATTAACAGTGGTAGAAACGAAACTAGCCCCAGTCGAAGAACTAAAACAAGCCTGCTCAAATCTTTATCGAGATTCCATACAACGAACGCAAAGTCAATTCCTCCAATTGTGCTAACCCCCTCTCCAACTCGCCCGATTCTAACCAAACGTTCATTTTAGACGACGCCGTCTTCTTTAGCCTGCCACTGCCACCTTCCTACAGCTGATGTCACTGAGGCGTCGGGGAGTAATATGAGACCGAGATCAAGACAGGATTTCGCAAGAACAAGATATCCAACCTGGCGCTTTTGTGGTAGAAGCTCATATAAAATCTGTTACGGAAGGACCAGCTATAAGGGTCTACTATTCTGTTGGGCTTAATCAATTTGCAACACAGTTGAGAAGTTGTTTAACTATTCTAGAAGAGTATCAGTCCGGAGCAGTCATGGATTCTCTAGATAATATGAAAAAACACTTTCATCGTCTGCCGTACAATCTTCAGAACGAATATTTTAAGTTGGCTCAGGCGTACTACAGGGCAAAAGGCCCCGTAGAAGAACTTTCGGGCGCTTCAAGAGAAGAATTCCCTCCATTTTTTCACATGATAAAATGTGTAGAAGAAAAGGCTATTACATCTTATTAATTTTATGGAAAACTATTGCGATCGAGAGAGAACGAAACAAAACTCTAGGAAATTTTGACGAAATGGTCAAGCTGGCAAATGCATTTTGTCTTCCGAGAACCATCCTCTGTTTAGGTGTTCTTTGTTTAAATCTAAACTTAGATGAACGTAGAGAAATTGCCGGAACACGGAAGCTGTGTTTCAACTGTATCAGGAGTAATCATCTCGTGAGGCAATGCGAGCTTGAACAATCTTGTCAAGCAAAGGGATGCGAGAAATGACACAATGCTCACAAAGATATATCTCTAGCCACAAGTAACGTGTTAGATTCTCAGAGGGTCGCAGATTCTCCAGTATCCAATGGAGGGTATAAATGTCACGTCAGCAAGTGCTGTTTGCATGATGACGAAATCCCCAAATCGACTCAAAGTTGTTCCTGTTCGAATTAGTCATCCAGATGTCAGTAAGACAATTCCAGCATATGCATTACTGAATGAAGGGTCGACAAAATCACTTTGTACGCAGAGTGTCATGAGGAAGATGGCATTGTTTGAATCACGGAAGTCTAACAACAAAAAGAGAAGATTTCAAACGTATGTTGCGAACCGAATACAAACCAAGAAACCGAATTCTTGGTTAAATAGGCCCGAGTTCCTTTTTCGTGAAGAAACAAAATGGCCTCAACAAGTAAAAACTGCACCTGAGATGTCAACGTTCCTGAAGTCGAGCTGGAAACGGTCACTTGTGCTTCTATATCTCAATGCAAAATGATGTCAACTGAAACACCTTTAAACTATTTTTCGAGTTTCACAAAGCTCAAACGATCTGTTGCGTGGCTGCTACGTTTCGTGGAAATACGGGCATAAAGTAGAAGATGTGCCTCCCACCTGTCAATTGACAGACGAGGAACTTAATTTTCATGAAAAACAGATAATCAATTATATTCAGAAGGAAGCTTTTCCAGATGTAATTCGAAGTTTACACAATCACCTTGATAACGAAATTATCAAGTTTATGAAGAGAAGAGATTTGTTAAAAACACCTTCAATGAGGGATTTGCGAAAACTCATTTCATTTGTTGTAAATGCTATTATCTACGTAGGTGGAGAATTGCAGAACTCATCTTCGCGGATTACAACATACATCCAGCTATCCACCCATGTAATCATCATGTCACCGAGTTGATGATACTTTGGTTTCACGAGCGTGGAGGAAACAGCGGAACAATTCACGTTCTTTCGTCGACCCGGCAGAAGTATTGGATTATCCACGGCCAAGCAACCGTCCGGCGCGCACTTCAGAAATGCTTGAAATGTCAGATACTGACCAAGGCTTAACTTAAGGCTTAACCAGGAAATCAGAGATCATGGTCCACTTCCGGCATGTCGCATTACTCCAGGTTATCCCGAATTGATTCATTCACGGGACCAATTTTAACCAAGCTTGGGCGAAGTCAAGTGGAGAGATGCGGGTACGTCTTCACATGCATGTCCGCACGTGGCATACACATAGAGATGGCATATTCACGCTCTTCAAGGATTTATATAAAGGAGAACTAGACCACTTCACTTTATATTGCGATAAGGAAATTAATCTAGTGGAAGGTGAGACTGAACTCAGACAAGGCATACCAAGGCGGAATGAAGCAATGATAAACCAAAATCTATCACAAGCTGGCACCCTATTCCAATATACTCCACCAAAAAGTTCCAGGGGGGGGGGGGGGGGGGGGGGGGGATATACGTTCTGTTCGTGAAATACTTATGAACCTTGCATCCAGTGAAACATTAGTGACGAATCACTCAACACCTTTTTCACTCAGGCTGAGATGATTCTCAACAATCGTCCAGTATTTCCGATAAGCGATGATCCAAACGATGTCTATCCACACACACCAAATTCAATTTTAAAGCAATAGATCGATTCTTCATTCGCTCCTGATATATTCATCAAAGCATATATGGGTATAAGAAGACATGGAGACATTTACAACTGCTTACAGACCAGTTTTGGGAGTATCGGTTCAAATATTATTTACCACTTCTACAACAACGAAAGAAGTGGATGTATCCTAAACGCAATCCCCAAGTTGATTATATTGCCCTGCTACTCGATGAATCAACACCTTGTGGCCTTGCAGCCTAAAGCAATTGCTGAACAAGTCTATCTAGATCAAGAAAATCTAGTTCACCGTGTCCTCAGTCCTCGTCAGGATTGCCAACTCCAACGTGAGAGAGATTGCCTCCTTGAAGAAACGTAGTGAACATTTAAACTGTGTATCCTGTTATAATATTTAACCACTTTTATTTCAGACGGCATTTTTGTGAAAAACGTTTAATTTGGCCCGTCTGAAATCATGCTTGCAATATAATAGTCCTCCGACCATCTTTTAACTCAATTCGAAATGATTTGTTCATTATTGCCGCTGCCCTTTTCTAAATTGTTTTGTTTAGCGTGGTGACCGTATTGGTAAAAAGTGCCACGAGACTTGAGAGAATTCGACACGTTGAATTTTCGACCCATTAGTAAGCTTCTGTGTGACTCATGTCGTTAGCGTTAAGGTTCAGGTGGATTTGAGGTGTGTTGCTTTATGTTGGTTATTCAACTCTGGAGAAATGGTTGAATTTAGTTTAGGTCACTCGTATTTGTATTTGTACTATGATGCCAAAACATGTCCCGAACTATCCAGTTTATTGAGTTGCTTAAATTTTTTGTCTTCTTATAGACAGTAACGAAATGCTACTGACTTTATCACGTTTGCTTATAGTGCACGATCCAAACATGATATCGCTTGGCGAAACAAGAGTTTTTAGTTGAATTACCGACTGCTCTTGTTTCGACCGCGCGGGTTATGTCATTTAGAGATGTATTCAACCAAGTTGTGAGTCTAGACCTGAATCTCCTTCCACTATGATATTACCACAGAGTCGGACATGGTCCTGGCTTGTTTGCCACTTGACCGTTTGCCGCGGTTTTGTGGCGATCATGTAATTTACGTCCAGGCATACATGTTGGCATCGCAGGTTGAAGATCTCGGGTTCGAGCCCCGGTGAGTCCGGCTCGCTTATCCATGCCCACCACTCAACCCAGGGTGTAATAACTTGGGTAGGCTAAGCCGAACAGGAAAAGATCATATCTTTCCAGTAATTGTAACCCTGTCCGCCTATAAGTGGCCGCTGTTACAGGGCCTTGTAGAGGGTGACCCACTCAAAGAAGTGGCTATAAAAAAAAAAAAAAAAAAAAAAAATATTCACACGCTGCATCAAAGGTTGTCTCAATTTATCCTTGCGTTCACCATAACATAATTTGTATGGGCGTAACGTCAAGGCTCGGAGAATTTGCTGCAATTGCATTTTCTCACGTTTGCTGTCTATTTCAACCCCTGCTACAAGTTTTAAGGCATTTTCTGGCACATACCAGTGTTCTGTTGTATTCGGTATAAACTTTTGTTAAACCACTGGTTTTATGAGGTGTGTCCGTATTGTGTGCGCATATTGGATTCAGAAGAATAGCGCACCAGGAAATAGGTGCAGGTCGCTTATTTCAGCCAATACATAGAAACGTCAGTGGCCGGCTTGATTTTTACAAATTGAATTCGATAAAGACCCCAAAACGGGTACACGAACTTCTGCGTTTGTAGAGTCAAATCGATTTGAAGTACAACTTGCCCTGTACTTAAGATACTAAAATTGTCGTAAAACAGTTCGGGAAAAACTCTAGGCTTTCATTACCTATAGCACTTTAAAAAACGGTGAAATTTTTTTTTCTGTCGTCGAGGTGGGCCTATAGCGCTAAGCACACACTCCCTTTCTCCAACTGATGCCGACCTTTGTGCAATTCGTACCAGCTTGTTTTTGCTGTGATGATTTGTAAATGAAAATATGACACCGAATTCAGTATGCACACCGATGAAATCTGTAATGTAACTTTTGTCAACTCTGCCCTCTAGTTCAGTTGCTTCTGGAGCTCCGTGTATTATAAATAAAACGATAGTTTGCGGAATATTAACCTGTTACACTGACATTTCGAGATATGCCAATTTGAAATATGTTATGAAGTAAGTCTGAAGTAAAAAATAACATCGTGCGGAAAAAATTAAAATTCTATGCTTAAATGCACCATTACTAAAGCGCCTTGAGTCATAGGTAATCGAGGTCTATGCGCAGTGACGTTTTCAGAACCTTGAAGGGCAATTTTGTGGTTAAATTATGACAACATGAAAGTCGCCGTAGGCAGAATTTTTTTTTCTAAAAAAATAGCGTCATTATTGTACAAAATAGCCCGAAATCGCGTCGGAAGCGTAATTTTTTTTGTTCAGGGGATTGTTGTGCATAATTTTATTATGTTCTTGGAAGCTTGGACAAAGTCAAAAAATTGAATTGTAGAGAATCACAAAAGATGTTTCCATATCAAAGGGTATTTATTGCGGTAAATAGTTCTATGGTATCGGTTTAACTCGATTATGTTTACCCAATGACAGTCTTTTCAGAGTCCACATCGATGCATATTTCTATCAAACGCGAGCGAAGGTTCGCTCTCAAAATTGGTCTATTAGCGTGTTACATTTTTTGGGGAAAAAGTTTACTATTGTGTGTAGACCTTTTTGTATTTGGAGTTTTTAATATTATTATATTAATATTATTTACTTTAAATTTGATATTTATTCAAATTATCTCACTCTAAAAAATATTTACGAAAAATGTTTTTTCATTTTTTTTTGGTCAGGCGGGTCTTGTCCATTTTTTTCACTCATAATTAAAATATATAATGTCAGAAATTAGTCGTTACTTGTGGTAAGGCATGGACTTGGAACTTCAAAAATGGCATGTTGTTATTCGACAACCTCGATTTGAAATGTTTTAATATGCAGAAAATGTTGTTATCAAATAGACAACATTCTATTCGAATCTACGATTTCATCGGTTGTATTTAGGTAATGATAATTCAGAACATTTTCGGGGAAGAATTAAATCTTGGGGTCACATAAGAAGGCAAGTCAAATCTATTGAACAGGAATACCGCGCCGAAGTTGCACGAATTTTTTTCGGAAAAAATAGTTTATTTTGAGACAAAATGAAAAATAGACGGAAAGTGTCAATGGCACTGAAGACGCGCGTAAATCTTGCTCCTTTGAAAGTTGTTGTTGCATAATTCCAAAATTTGATGGCTTTGGGGAACTGTCCAATGTCCATCTCCTCCAAATTAACGCTCCAATGGCGTCTATAACGACAATAAATATAATTTTTAATTCGGTTGAGATAATTTGGAAAAATTATTCCTGGTTGAATTGAACTTGTTGTCGTTTTCGACCTGTTTCGGTATTATGATGATACTCACTTAAAGTTTGTTTTTTTAAAAGCCATGCTTACCCGTGATGGCTTGTCATTTCATTTCTGTTTCATCGTTTTTGGGTAGTCTCCTGTAGTCTCAATCAGCAAAGCCGATAGCTGACGAAAAGCGCGCCAAAGAAATCAGCTGATTTCACTGTGATTGGACAGTTTCCACGTCCCGGGTTTCGGGCGTCGTTCGTGAACACGTTTCTTGCCGGCTCTTCAAGTATCTTCTTCGTGCCTTCTGTTTACCGCTTTAAATATAATTATAATGAAAGTGTCTAGGAAAGCAACTATTGTGTTACAGATCTTAAGTAAGCTAAAGTAAGACCGAAATTCATCAGAGAGTCAGAGAGGATAATTAAAATCTGGGTGGGCTGTCGTTTACAGTTAGTTTAGTTTGTTTTGAATTCTCTTGTCTTGGTCGGCGCACCTTTTTATTTTGAACAAACATTGGTTAATCTGTTCTAGCAGCATTTACTCGCAGTCACAAATTTCGTCGCTGGCTGGCTAGTAAAATGCGTAGTATTTATAACGCTCGAAGTGGAAAATCGCCCATGGGAGTGTTTTGTAGATAAGTAAGTCTAAGCCATCAGATACGGGATACCGGTACGGTACAAAGCGCTGGGCAGACACTCTCATTTGCTTTGTTTTTGCACGAATTTTACCAGTCCCAGAACAGAGTATTGCATACAATCAAGAATCTATACATTTTTGTCTATAATTATTAAAGTATCGTGTGTGGTGGTAAAAAATATTTTTATTTAATTGATTAGTCATTACTGTAATTTTCCATCTTCAAAATTGGAAAACATATGCAAGCAATAAGTTTTTCATGCCAAAAATTTTTTGTGTATGTATACCGGTACTTAGTATAACTTAGCATAACAATTTACAAGTATCGAGCGTTTTCACCCATTTTAAACAAACAAGTTTTTGGTAAAAGTCTTATACAGTTTTCTTTTCAGATTAGAATTTGCATTTACTATTTATTGATTATTGGAAAAGCTTAATTATCCACAAAATGGTTCATTTTGACATTCGAGAAATATTCTCAACCAGTCAATCTATACTGAAAAGATCATTCTTCCTTTATAATATTTTGGTAATCCTGCTGCATACAGGCATTTTGATTTGTTCTGATAACATTTACAATGTCTTCCACGACGTAAGTAGTAGCAGGTTTTTGTGTATGTATTCATTGTTATAGGAGTGGTTTTTGCGCTATGTATACTCTGTTATCGGATGTGACTCATCTTTGTCAGGGATGAGTTAAATGTCTCACACCCTAATATTTTTTTCAATTTGCTTGTGATTTGTTTATCTTCTGTGAAGCTTTCATTCTCCTTTCTCTTACAGATACACTGGTAAGGAAGAATTTGAATTTTAAAGTGAAATATTTTAAGCAGAAAGGTGCATCTAGATGATGTCTGAAGCTGGTACTATGTGATGCTTTGATATTATGAGTAAGTATTATCCATATAAGGCCAATGCCAGGTAAAACAAAAATAAAGTGAATGAAATAGGTTTCACTCGGGTTTATCAAGAAATTGTCCAGTTTGTAAAAAATATTTCGTATGTCTCTTATATTATGAATTATGGTAGTTTTATTAACTGTATGCTAAAATTTTTGCTTTTATAAAATTCAAAAATTTTTCATACATTGTGGTTATTTCGTAATTAGTTCATAAATTCATTCCAGTATTGGATACATTTTCTAGATTACTTGTGTGGTCCTCGATTTTTATTGTATTTGAGTCATTTATTCAGGGCCTATTTTACCATTTTTTTTTTTTAAAAAATAGAAATACTATCAGATTCAAAAGAAATATGTGACAACTAAGTTTTGAATGTTTCGTTGATTTCTATGCTTTAGATATTTTGTCCTAACATATTTCTTGGATTTCATAAAATAAAATATTATATATATATATATAATCTTTTAAAGCATTATATTTACTGCTTAGGGTGCTGTTGTTAGTATTTTATGTACAATTTTTCGTTAAAAGTGGCAAAAGTTAAATTTAATTCTAAATATTTTTACAACACCAATTCTCTATTGATTACTGCAAAAACTCGCATCATAGACAAAAAGTGAAGAGCTGGGCTGAAATGGTCTAAGCAAGCATCATAACTGTGCACAAGAAGCTTTAAGCTATCCTATGTTTCGCAGCTCTTAGAAGGTCATTTCTGAAACAATATTCCGACAATATTTAATCTTCTCATTCATCATAACTATTTATTTTATTCTGTGGTAATTTTTAAACCAAAACCTATTCGGGAGTAGTTCATATCTTTATGATAGGAAAAAAGTAAAATTGAGACACCTGTATTTCCAATTGTCATATGAAATTTAATTTTGCTTGGTCAAATTGTCTTCACTTGAAAAAGGGTCATTTATAGGCATATGTGGTTGCATCTAGCAATTGAAATTGCAAATTGTTTATTATGTTTGTGGAATTTTCTTCAAGTTTAGAACTACGTGATGCAATTTCTTGTTTCACCTAATTAGTAATATCTGTTACTTGAGAATTCTATATATACATTGACGACATCAGTACAATCATGTAATTAATATATAAATTCACTATCCTTTTAGATCATTTTCCGGTTTCGAAACACGAGGATGGTATGAAGATATAAACTCAACACTTCTCAAAAACATGCTGGGGGTTGGAACAGCTTGTACTACATAATTTATAACGTCTTGCAGGTATGAATTTTTCTATTTAGCTCGATTGCCATGTTGACAAAATTTTAAGACTCGTTGAAAAATTAGATTTATTGATAGATAGATAGATGGATTTATTACAACCTTCTCGTGATAATAGTATTAAAAATAAATATTATATTTACATTTTAGAGTTATACGTAAGAAAGATCATGCGAATGGACAAAACCTTGAATAAAGTTAAAAAATACATAATAGGTATGCGCACCTGTAAGCCCTAAAATTAACTTATCTACATAAAACAAAATACAAGTAATAATGTGCAAAAATTGCATGCACAAACGAACAAGGGACGGATAACAATGGCCAATGTCCTTTGTTTGGAGTCCCAAAAATAATTATTTTCTAACAATACTTTTTGTATTTTCTACAGCAAATTTGAGAATTATTATGGAAACCTTTATTCCATTCTATTTGTGGGGAATATTTTGGTTTGAATCCATTAACTGATTCTTTGGGAGTTTTTTCAGAATAGTGTTCCATGACTGCATCCTCAATGTTAAAATTTTTTCTGGATTTTATTCAAAAGCTGAAAGGAATACCGGAATACAATAGTTTGTTGTTCCTATTTAAAACTTGTTCGCAGAATTCTCACTACTCAAGTATGGGATATGAATAGATTTTACCCAAAAATAAGGATTTGCAATCAATTTTAGATGAAAAAAATGAAAACATTTTTGAATGATTGTAAGTGTTGGTCTTTATGGCTTTATGACTTACCTATTTAACCCATTTTTTAATTTTGTTGCATGTTATGCAGAATTCCTGTAGAGAGTATATTTAGGATAATATTTCAATTGTTTGTATTTTATCCATTCATGATTTATACATATTATTTTTAGAGTAATAAAATACTGAAGTGGCAAAAACAACCAGTTCACAACAAAAGGTAGAAACATCACAATTATATGCATGTTAAAAAGGGAAGTCTATCTTCATATTTTTTTACCTATTCATGACCAAATACGGTGGTTTCTTGGTTCCAATTTGCCCATTACTGTGTTTGTGTATTTCCAAAATCCTCAATTCTATTTCGATTGCCGAACTTTTCTTACCTACACAATTATGGGTCACATCACGAAGATGAATACCAACAATGAAACTAAACAAATATCAATATGACAAATCTTAACAAAAATGATGGAAAATTTTAAATTCATTATTTTTATATTTGTCTTGTTCCTTGAGCATGGGTTGCGTATATAGTGGACTGGTAGACATTTTGTAATGGGTTTTTGTCATATAAGTTATAATTATTCAATTGCCGCTGCCAGATGCCACTGCCAGATGCCGCTTCTAACTTGCTAAAAAAGAAATTGAGGGAAAAACAATTTCCAAAAATTCTGAAATTATTATGTATATTTTTGTAGATGTGCATTGATGGACCGATGATGCAAGTGATCTTTTGGAAAGGAGCAGGAAAATATTTTGACATTCTAAATTTTGATGCAATATTTTGTGAGGAAATTGGGCTAATGGTGGAAAAGTTAGTTCACTGAATTAAAAATTCAAAAGCCTAAAGAAATTTCTTCGATTTAACAATAAACAAAGCCTGTAATTTTCAACGTTGAAAATCTCGCTCTAAAACAGTCATAAAAACTTTATTATTGTAAATATTATCAGATTTAAAATTGGAAAAAATATGCAACAAATAAGTTTTTCATGTCAAAATGCTTTTGTGTGCATATACGTGGCATAACAATTTGCAAGTATTGAGCATCTTTACCCAAACAAACTGTTTTTGCTAAAAGTCTCATTCAGTTTTCTTTTCAGATTTGAATTCGTATTTCCTATTCATTGTTTATTGGAACAGATCAATTATCCACAAAAATGTTCATTTTGACATTCAGGAAATATTTTCAACCAGTCAATCTATACGGGAATGATTATTCTTTCTTTATAAATGATATTTTGTTAATCCTGCCGTTTACAGGCATTTTGATTTGTTCCGATAACATTCATAATGTCTTCTACACAGTAAGTAGTAGCAAGTTGTGGTTTTATGTATTCTTCGCTATAGGAGTGGTTTGTATTTGCTTGTCACTCATCTTTGTCAGGGATGAGTTAGATGACGTGCACTCTAATACTTTTGTCAATTTTGCTTGTGATTTGTTTATCTTCTGTGGAGGTACAGGTCTCCTTTCTCTTACAGATCCACTGGAAAAGCCGAATTTGAATTTTTACGTCAAGTAAATTATTTATGCAGAAAGGTGCATCTGGATCATGTTATGAAGTTGGTACAATCTGATACTTTTACTTTGGTATTGTAAGTAAGTATTATCCATATATGGCCAATGCCAGGCAAAACAAAAATAAGGTGAATGAAATGGGTTTCACTTGGGTTTATCAAGAAATTGTAAAGTTTGTAAAAATGTTTTGTCTGTCTTGTATAATCTGAATTTGGTAGTTTTGTTAACTGTATGCTAAAATTTTTCGTTTATGAAATACCAAAAATTTTTTATGCATTTTGATTATTTCGTAATTAGTTCATCAATTCATTCCAGTATTGTTCATTGCTTGAACCGGTCAGTTCTCATCAACCACCAGGTTCTTGAAGCACTGCCTACATCTATTCTGTTTATGCTTGAGTTTATTGTCTAGGAAGTCTTATCCATATGTGGCCAATGCCAGGTAAAACATAAATAAAGTGAATAGCGATAATATTTAGTTTATAACGTTGTGTTCTTTTTAATGTCCAAGTATTAACCAATTCTCAGACGCCTAAAAGATTGAAATATGTTGTCGCCTGATTTGTGACCCACCAAATATTCTAAACATTTTACCTCTGCTCAAGTTTATCCAGATATTTCTGACCAACGGCTGAAGGAAAACAACAACACAAGAGGACAACGGTAAACTACCACAACAGTGGAATACAATCAACCAAAATAAAATCAATGTCACTTGGAAGCAACAAAAAACAAACACAAAGAGCCTGGGTGGAGAATCAAACAAATACAACGAACCGAAGTAAGTCTTTATTATTATTTTCTTTATTACAAGTACGTCTGGAGACCTGGCGGATGTGAAAAAGTTTTCTTGCATCGTGTGGCTGCAAAACTTGTGAATATTAGTCCCCTTTAATCGTTGCTAGTTTTTTAATGAAATTTACGCTGAATAATCTCCTAATAACAATTTTCGGAAAATTATCTCTATTTTTGACATAACATTATGCATGACATACAAGAACAGTTTTTAAACCTGTGGAGAATTGTCCGTCCTGATTTCTGTGAAAGTGACAAATTGATCTGTACCATCTAAACATGTTTTTAGGAAGCTAATATCATCAAGTGGGGAGGGAGGAGATTTCGAACACGTCCAAATGTTGCAAAGGAAGTTTGATGAATTATCAGCTGAACTTGTTGCTCAAGGTGATAGAGTCAACATAATAGCTGAGAGAATGGTTTGTATATTGAATGGATTCAAATTTTTGCTTTAGAAGTGGCAAGTTGATCTATTAGATTTATGTAGTTATTAAAAAAATGGACTTCTGGCTTTTCACAGTGATAGTTATTAAAAATCAACAATTCTAACTTAACTGAAATGTTTACTTATTTTTCAGTTCATGGTATGATGTAGGTTTTTTTTTTAATGAACACTAGTTTTAGAGTAGTTTTGGTGTTTTCTGGATATATAGGACTTGGGTTGACAAAATCTAATATATTTTTAAATTGAAATTGTATCGAATAGTTTTTGCAAATCAAATATTTTATCAAAGTTTACGTTTCCTTACGCTACGGAACAGTTTATGCAAGCGGGATGTGCTCGTTTCGTTGCGTGAGTTTGTTATTTAATTTAAAGCCATTTCCCAATGCAACCACTTCCCAATGTTTTACTTAATCTCTTTAACATACGTTACTAGTAAACGTACCTTAATAATAAACATGTAAGTGCAGGCAAAATCCTTTAATGCTTCTCCCAAACTTGCTTCGCCCAAACTCGACCATACTCCTACATAGTTACTATAAACTCGTCAATCAATGGACCATTTTATAGCTGCGATCTATTTTATATCCAGTTAGCTGCTTTCCAAAGCCTTTTAAGAAACCCTGTTGACTGGATTTTAGTGCCATTATATCTAAAAAAAAAGCCGGCTCTCATAATTTTCTAGCTAGATCCAGGTGTCTCTTTTTTTGAGACGTGATATACGTAATATTACATGATTTGGTAACTCGAAGAAATGAAAGTTTGGGATCTGCTCATAAAGTACAAAGATTACTCAGGTAAATTTGTCTAAAGGTCCCAATGGGGTTAAGACTTCCAACAGTTATTGAAATTATTATTTAAGAACTTTTAATACCCTAACTGCATGAAATACTATACGATTATGATGCTGATGCATAGGCTTTTGATGTATTGCAGAAAATATTATAGAAAATTAATATATATCGATGCACTTGTTTAAATGCTTTCTTGCATATCAGTTGTCACTAATAAGCTACTATGAAGCACTATTTCCCACTTTGCTCGGTGTTTGTGTAGCTTTAAGAAATAGAAACATATATAATAGACTAATCCTATATTAATGAAATGCTTTTATGACAATTTCAAAGATGCTAATAGACAAGAGAATGGATTGATGAAGAAAATGTCAAGCACTCGATATTGCCAACCTAGGAAGAGATCTCCGTACTGTTCAGGTCAGTCAGTACCACAAATGAAATAATAATACACAAAAATTAGTTAGAAGATTCAATAACATTGCACACTGTGGTTTTTATTTTGTATAGATTTCATCATCAGATTTCGCTTATTATTTTCCTTTTTTCTCAGTCTCTACAACAGATACATGAGGGATTGGAAATAGATCTTACAGCTCTTGGTGATTGTGTTCGTTCTTTAGATACTAATGTATCGTGCTTGGTAGAACAACACCCAGACCAAATTCAACAGATATAGAGTAAACATAGCGAAATCAATCAAGCATGGAATGATTTGATAGCAAAAGCCAATAAACGGAAATGTTCTCTGTCAGATTCATATGATTTACAAAGGTTCTTAGCTGATCAAAGGGAATTGCAACGGTAGTCAGGTCACATGCATGTTCTTGTATGATCGGATGAGTTGCTGATGACATTGCAGAAACTGAAACATTATTAGACAGACATCAAGTAAATTTTTTTCAAATACTTCTTTTGATACTAATTGATTGCTATGTATTATGAAAATATATACCTCACTGTAATATTAGTGGGACATTGAATATTTACCCAGAGACCTTGGTTTTTTGTTGATGTATAAAACATCCAAAATGTCCTGTGTGAATGGTGCGTTCTGTCTTGTAAGATGCTTGGCTTTGTCACAATCTTTATTGCTTACCCCCACAAGCAAACCTCGCATGTTGGAAATACGACGATTAGTCAATGCTATATGGAATGTTTTCCATTAGAGATGCTAATGTAAAGTCGCCCCGAACCGATGTTAAATTCAATGGAAAAAGTAACTACATCTGAGCGCTTCCACAAAAATTACCTGAAATTGGAATTGGAGTAATACAATAACAGGAAAATAAGTTTGATCAATGTAAATTTTCAATGCTTTTAATCGAAATTGCCTAGAATACTTGCGTAGTATGCATTGGTTACTAAGGAACTAAACACTGAAATTTTTACTGATCTATCTCAGGAGCAGTTCGAAGTTAGAATAGGGCATGAAACTTGTCTCATTTTGTCAACTTTTCAAATATAGATCTCTACGCCGACAAATGTGATATTGCAGCAGAATAAAAAATTAAATAAAGGCAAACTCGATAGTAGAGCAAAAACCCCACATAATCTCGGCTAACCTAACGTGGCCGTCTAGAAGCAACCAAAAAGTGCTTGTGATGTTATATTTCATGTTATTTTAATGTTTCATCACAATAGACAGTTAGCATTTTGTGCAGACTAATGACAAGAGTATTTCTCCGACTTTGGAACTATTTACAAATACAACTAAATTAATTCCTTGATTAAATAAAAATCGAAAAGGGTCATGCTGTTCTGTGATGGCATGTAAGCATTTTCTGAAAGTTGAGGTCAAACGGTTTTGTTGCGTCGAAGGACTTTTTGATAGAAATTCATCACTGACCGACATGCCTTTAGATAAAAATTCGTCACTGACTGACATGCTAGATATATGAAGATGATAATCACATATTATTTTGGCTTTATTGCAAAATTTCTCACAGACGCACACCTGAATACTTAAATCTTCGACGTGTAGGTTAATTTCAGCAACCCAGAGTCCAATTTCCAGTAACCATTTGTTTGACGTAGATTTGCCTTAAAAATTCATTAATGTTTTCAGGAGCGCAGAACAGAAATGGACGCTGGAGCACCTGCATTTCATACACTTGAAAGACCAACAGATTCTTTAGTAGAGTAGAATTGGAAAAGTAACTGACAAATTTTTTTCTATCCTAGATCGATATGCAGTAAACCTAACTGATAATTGTGGATGCATTTCTATAGGTATTTCCAGTTAAAAAAAAATCAGGGAGAAACAAAACCAGGATTTGGGAGCCCGCTTAGTAGTAAGAAATAAGCAGATGTCACAAGTTAGATAACATTTATATATAATGTATATAATAACTACCTGGCCTGTTACCCAGATGATGCACAATAGGTTAATTCTATATTGAAAATTTTCCATTTAAGATGCTAAAGTAAGATTGTATTGTAAATCTGATGTAACTTTTAATTAAAAAAATGACTACACATGAGCGCTTTCCCAAAAATTATATGAAATTGGAATAAGAGCTGGGACAATACAGGGAATTAAGTTTGTTCTATGTTAATGTTCAATGTTTTTATCAAATTACCCAGTATGGTTGCCTATTATGTATTGGTACCTGAAAAACAAAACATGGAAATTTTACTGATCTTTCTCAGAAGCAGTTTGCCCAGAAGATTGAATCGTGCCTAAAATTTATAGTCTTATGTGTAAGCTGGGCAAAATGAATCATTTAGACTTTGATTCTGATTTGAATGTTTTTTTTCGAATCTGATCGAATCGCTTATTCCATGAAAATAACAATTTTTCCCATTTCTGGTATTACAAATTGTCTCCATTGCGAAAATCAGTAAATTTATAGTTTATTGGTTATTTTCAATTTACACTCCATGTCTAACAACAATGAAAACGATGAAATGAAAACAACAATTTTCATATTTTGACGAAAAAAATGTAATCAATTTTGGTCAAATTTGATTCGAATAAATTGTGCTGAACAACTTATGTTAAGACTAGTAATTTTATTCATAATGTGGGATTGTGATATGATGGTGAGTTAAGCATTGTGCCACTTAGAAGGCTATCATTGTGCTTAGAAGGCTATCAGATATCAATCATAAGATATCCTTGCCAAGTTTTTAATATTATCTTGTTTTCCGTTGTTTTTCACAGCTTGGACAGGGGCAGCAGGACATATCCTACTTGAGCAATGTTCTCAACTTCATTCGTATTTACAGGATTCCGAATGCTGAAAGTCAGAAACTGGCTTATAGTGTTGGATATTCGAGGCCAATATTGAAGAATAATATTATGTGGTAAAAAAATTTGTCTGTGTATCACTTTTCTGATATATCGATTGAACCCAACTTATTGTGTAGTTGAATTTTGCATGTTCTAAATAGTTGTAGCGTTTTATCTCCACTGCAAAATAAAAGATACTTTTGCTTATGAAGTTCAAATTAAATATTCAAATCGACACACAAATCATTGATCCTAAATAGACTTAAGTTATTTCCAAAGTTGTATCCACTTTTGATTATTTACGAAAAAACAGGTTGAAACTCTTCGTCATACAAAATTTCTGCATGATATTAATTCTGTATTAATAATATTACGTAATACACTTTTCAATACATATCTCATAACGAGAACTTAAGCCCTGAAGGTTTTTCACTATTGCGAGATCATAATATTCAAGTGGACTTGGCCATTTTTTTTCTATAAAATTGTTCATTTCAATGAAAAAAAGCAATTCTGGAAAGTAACTTCGGATTATATCTATAGTATATTGTTAACCCACTTTTACATTCCTTCAAAAAAAAAAATAAAAAATAAACAAACAGCAGAAACCAAGTCCAAAGAGCTAGAAATGGGACAACAACAATGGAAATGGGTTATTGACACTTCCAAAAAAAGAACTATGAAAATAATTAACTAAAGGATTGAAGCTGTTTTTTTTTTTTGAGAATATATTTTAAGCTTTATAATATACATCGCATTCCATACAATCTTAGTGACAAGAAACCAAACATTTCATCTCATTCAGAACAAATATCAGAAGCATCAGGCGCTCGAAGCAGAATATAATGCATATGAAGATAGAGTGGGATCGGTTGTAAATGTTGGAAGACAGCTTATTGATACTCATCAATGCGCTGCATCTGAAGATGCTGTTCAGGTAGTATTGGAAATTGCACATTCTCTTTGAAGCAACTGCATCATTTACATAATGTTTCTGCTTCATTTTTCTCTAATGTCTTCATTGGATTAAAATAAAATAAATGAAATGTTGTTCTCTGTTATACTGACTCCATTAGGATTCAAGATTAATTCTTTGATCCCTCATAACAACTGGCAATAAACAATACTTATGCACACCACACACATATACAAAAATAACCATCAACACTCCCTATAAAAGTCATTTTTACTTAATTTTAATCTGCAGCAAAGGCTTTCAAGCTGAGAGAGGCTAATCAGAAGCATAATTTTATAACTGCAGTGAAAAATATCGAGGTCTGGATGTCAGAGGTTTGTAGTATGTTAACGTATTTTTTGCTAATAAGTTGCAATGTTTATTATAAGCAAACTTTTTGATGAACAAAAAAATGTCAAATACTTTAATAGCGAGATTTTGATTTAACGCATTTATGCGAAATATCCCCAAAGAAATTTCTTCCAACTTATTTGTCTTATCCCCAGAATCACAATATACGCACATAATTTGGAGAAACTTGATGCTGAAAATACAAAATTGGATATAAATAAATTGCAAAACAGGTATGCAACTGCCATGGAATGATAGTTTATATTGTTGTATTATAACAAAGTTATATCCAACGTAACATGCATGTCACTCAATGCTAAATGTTCCTGAATACCCATGCCTACTTTTCGGGTTGTCTGCTCAAAGCGGTGTAATTGAAAAAACAAAATGGAAGACAGTACATGTTCTTCAAACAGAAATAGTCTGAAAAAAGTGTTTTATACAGGGATTCAAAAGGTTATAATGATTACGGTACGTACTTGTTCAAAATATTTTTTACAAAATTACCATTTATGATGCATCCGCATAGATATAACAGGCATGTTGGAATTTGCACAATTATATCTCCTTGTGCAGCAAAGAGGATCATTTAGGAACATTTTATAACTTTAATTATTATGGGTGTTGCTAATTATGTGATATCAAATACAGTTTCTGGAGTTGATGCACAGTGCATTTCCCTGAATTTCTATCCGAAAGTGTTTGTTTAAAGGGACATGTTCATCTACTTCTTTTGGCTGCCGTACTATTTCTTTTGAAAAGGGCAGTCAAAAAATAGTAAGGAAGCAATGATAAACAATATGTGAGTCACTTTTAATAGTCGTCCAGCTGTGACTCATTTATTCCAAGGTAAAACATTACGCACAGATGGAATGCTAACAATGTAGACTAGACCCTTTCGTTCTCCAGTTGAAATTCTTTGTCGAATCATTTCAGGTTGAAGCTGTTTTAGCATCTGAAAATTTTGGTCCTTTTGTTAAAGATCTTTAAGCAAAACAACAACTCATAGAAGCTGACATTGCGGCGCATGAAGATTGTGTACGCGAGCTCACATCACGTGTTGATGTTTTGCTTGCCTGTGCCGGAACATCAGATGCATTGGATCCTTCAGCTCTAAAAGCAAAAAAAGATGAGATGATTACGAGGTGAATGTTAAAAAGATGATATGTCAATTGAAGCATTTATTAGTGTTACAATAAAGGAAAATTATTCAACATTATTCAACATATTCCCAATAAGAGGAAGATTTTATTAACGATTTAACTGATGCTCAGATTGTCGGATTGCAGGATTGGGATGGACTAATGCATAAAGTCGCAACGCCGCTGTTAAAGAGTTTAGGCAAAAAACCCTTTTGTTGTTTGTCTCTCATATGGTCAAGCTATATTTTTGGCATTTCTCTTCACAAGGTGCAAATTATATACTAAACTCTTCATATAAAGGTTGATCAAAATCAAGGAATTAGCTTGTGCAAGAAGAACAAAACTTCAAGAATCACAACGTACTCGTGACGAATTGATCTGTACCATCTAAACATGTTTTTAGGAAGCTAATACCATCAAGTGGGGAGGGAGGAGATTTCGAACACGTCCAAATGTTGCAAAGGAAGTTTGATGAATTATCAGCTGAACTTGTTGCTCAAGGTGATAGAGTCACATAATAGCTGAGAGAATGGTTTGTATATGGAATGGATTCAAATTTTTGCTTTAGAAGTGGCAAGTTGATCTATTAGATTTATGTAGTTATTAAAAAAATGGACTTCTGGCTTTTCACAGTGATAGTTATTAAAAATCAACAATTCTAACTTAACTGAAATGTTTTCTTATTTTTCAGTTCATGGTATGATGTAGGTTTTTCTTTTTTTTTTTTAATGAACACTAGTTTTAGAGTAGTTTTGGTGTTTTCTGGATATATAGGACTTGGGTTGACAAAATCTAATATATTTTTAAATTGAAATTGTATCGAATAGTTTTTGCAAATCAAATATTTTATCAAAGTTTAGTTTCCTTACGCTACGGAACAGTTTATGCAAGCGGAATGTGCTCGTTTCGTTGCGTGAGTTTGTTATTTAATTTAAAGTCATTTCCCAATGCAACCACTTCCCAATGTTTTACTTAATCTCTTTAACATACGTTACTAGTAAACGTACCTTAATAATAAACATGTAAGTGCAGGCAAAATCTTATAATGCTTCTCCCAAACTTGCTTCGCCCAAACTCGACCATACTCCTACATAGTTACTATAAACTCGTCAATCAATGGACCATTTTATAGCTGCGATCTATTTTATATCCAGTTAGCTGCTTTCCAAAGCCTTTTAAGAAACCCTGTTGACTGGATTTTAGTGCCATTATATCTAAAAAAAAAGCCGGCTCTCATAATTTTCTAGCTAGATCCAGGTGTCTCTTTTTTGAGACGTGATATACGTAATATTACATGATTTGGTAACTCGAAGAAATGAAAGTTTGGGATCTGCTCATAAAGTACAAAGATTACTCAGGTAAATTTGTCTAAAGGTCCCAATGGGGTTAAGACTTCCAACAGTTATTGAAATTATTATTTAAGAACTTTTAATACCCTAACTGCATGAAATACTATACGATTATGATGCTGATGCATAGGCTTTTGATGTATTGCAGAAAATATTATAGAAAATTAATATATATCGATGCACTTGTTTAAATGCTTTCTTGCATATCAGTTGTCACTAATAAGCTACTATGAAGCACTATTTCCCACTTTGCTCGGTGTTTGTGTAGCTTTAAGAAATAGAAACATATATAATAGACTAATCCTATATTAATGAAATGCTTTTATGACAATTTCAAAGATGCTAATAGACAAGAGAATGGATTGATGAAGAAAAATGTCAAGCACTCGATATTGCCAACCTAGGAAGAGATCTCCGTACTGTTCAGGTCAGTCAGTACCACAAATGAAAAATAATACACAAAATTAGTTAGAAGATTCAATAACATTGCACACTGTGGTTTTTATTTTGTATAGATTTCATCAGATTTCGCTTATTATTTTTTCCTTTTTTCTCAGTCTCTACAACAGATACATGAGGGATTGGAAATAGATCTTACAGCTCTTGGTGATTGTGTTCGTTCTTTAGATACTAATGTATCGTGCTTGGTAGAACAACACCCAGACCAAATTCAACAGATATAGAGTAAACGTAGCGAAATCAATCAAGCATGGAATGATTTGATAGCAAAAGCCAATAAACGGAAATGTTCTCTGTCAGATTCATATGATTTACAAAGGTTCTTAGCTGATCAAAGGGAATTGCAACGGTAGTCAGGTCACATGCATGTTCTTGTATGATCGGATGAGTTGCTGCTGATGACATTGCAGAAACTGAAACATTATTAGACAGACATCAAGTAAATTTTTTTCAAATACTTCTTTTGATACTAATTGATTGCTATGTATTATGAAAATATATACCTCACTGTAATATTAGTGGGACATTGAATATTTACCCAGAGACCTTGGTTTTTTGTTGATGTATAAAACATGATCCAAAATGTCCTGTGTGAATGGTGCGTTCTGTCTTGTAAGATGCTTGGCTTTGTCACAATCTTTATTGCTTACCCCCACAAGCAAACCTCGCATGTTGGAAATACGACGATTAGTCAATGCTATATGGAATGTTTTCCATTAGAGATGCTAATGTAAAGTCGCCCCGAACCGATGTTAAATTCAATGGAAAAAGTAACTACATCTGAGCGCTTCCACAAAAATTACCTGAAATTGGAATTGGAGTAATACAATAACAGGAAAATAAGTTTGATCAATGTAAATTTTCAATGCTTTTAATCGAAATTGCCTAGAATACTTGCGTAGTATGCATTGGTTACTAAGAAACTAAACACTGAAATTTTTACTGATCTATCTCAGGAGCAGTTCGAAGTTAGAATAGGGCATGAAACTTGTCTCATTTTGCCAACTTTTCAAATATAGATCTCTACGCCGACAAATGTGATATTGCAGCAGAATAAAAAATTAAATAAGGCAAACTCGATAGTAGAGCAAAAACCCCACATAATCTCGGCTAACCTAACGTGGCCGTCTAGAAGCAACCAAAAAGTGCTTGTGATGTTATATTTCATGTTATTTTAATGTTTCATCACAATAGACAGTTAGCATTTTGTGCAGACTAATGACAAGAGTATTTCTCCGACTTTGGAACTATTTACAAATACAACTAAATTAATTCCTTGATTAAATAAAAATCGAAAAGGGTCATGATGTTCTGTGATGGCATGTAAGCATTTTCTGAAAGTTGAGGTCAAACGGTTTTGTTGCGTCGAAGGACTTTTTGATAGAAATTCATCACTGACCGACATGCCTTTAGATAAAAATTCGTCACTGACGGACATGCTAGATATACGAAGATGATAATCACATATTATTTTGGCTTTATTGCAAAATTTCTCACAGACGCACACCTGAATACTTAAATCTTCGACTTGTAGGTTAATTTCAGCAACCCCGAGTCCAATTTCCAATAACCATTTGTTTGACGTAGATTTGCCTTAAAAATTCATTAATGTTCTCAGGAGCGCAGAACAGAAATGGACGCTGGAGCACCTGCATTTCATACACTTGAAAGACCAACAGATTCTTTAGTAGAGTAGAATTGGAAAAGTAACTGACAAATTTATTTCTATCCTAGATCGATATGCAGTAAACCTAACTGATAATTGTGGATGCATTTCTATAGGTATTTCCAGTTAAAAAAAAATCTGGGAGAAACAAAACCAGGATTTGGGAGCCCACTTAGTAGTAAGAAATAAGTAGATATCACAAGTTAGATATGCACAATAGGTTAATTCTATATTGAAAATTTTCCATTTAAGATGCTAAAGTAAGATTGAATTGTAAATCTGATGTAACTTTTAATTAAAAAAATGACAACACATGAGCGCTTTCCCAAAAATTATATGAAATTGGAATAAGAGCTGGGAGAATACAGGGAATTAAGTTTGTTCTATGTTAATGTTCAATGTTTTTATCAAATTACCCAGTATGGTTGCCTATTATGTATTGGTACCTGAAAAACAAAACATGGAAATTTTACTGGTCTTTCTCATCAGAAGCAGTTTGCCCAGAAGATTGCATCGTGCCTAAAACTTATAGTCTTAAGTGTAGGCTGGGCAAAATGAATCATTTAGACTTCGATTCTGATTTGAATGTTTTTTCGAATCTGATCCAATCGCTTATTCCATGAAAATAACAATTTTTCCCATTTCTGGTATTACAAATTGTCTCCATTGCGAAAATCAGTAAATTTATAGTTTATTGGTTATTTCCACTTTACACTCCATATAGAACATTTTATAACTTTAATTATTATGGGTGTTGCTAATTATGTGATATCAAATACAGTTTCTGGAGTTGATGCACAGTGCATTTCCCTGAATTTCTATCCGAAAGTGTTTGTTTAAAGGGACATGTTCATCTATTTTAATAAAGAGCTAAATCCAGGTTGAGCCTAAAAAAATCTTTTGGCTGCCGTACTATTTCTTTTGAAAAGGGCAGTCAAAAAATAGTAAGGGAGCAATGATAAGCAATATGTGAATCACTTTTAATAGTCGTCCAGCTGTGACTCATTTATTTCAAGGTAAAACATTACGCACAGATGGAATGCTAACAATGTAGACTAGACCCTTTCGTTCTCCAGTTGAAATTCTTTGTCGAATCCTTTCAGGTTGAAGCTGTTTTAGCATCTGAAAATTTTGGTCCTTTTGTTAGAGATCTTTGAGCAAAACAACAACTCATAGAAGCTGACATTGCGGCGCATGAAGATTGTGTACGCGAGCTCAAATCACATGTTGATGTTTTGCTTGCTTGTGCCGGAACATCAGATGCATTGGATCCTTCAGCTCTAAAAGCAAAAAAAGATGAGATGATTACGAGGTGAATGTTAAAAAGATGATATGTCAATTGAAGCATTTATTAGTGTTACAATAAAGGAAAATTATTCAACATTATTCAACATATTCCCAATAAGAGGAAGGTTTTTTTAACGATTTAACTGATGCTCAGATTGTCGGATTACAGGATTGGGATGGACTAATGCATAAAGTCGCAACGCCGCTGTTAAAGAGTTTAGGCAAAAAATCCTTTTGTTGTTTGTCTCTCATATGGTCAAGCTATATTTTTGGCATTTCTCTTCACAAGGTGCAAATTATATACTAAACTCTTCATATAAAGGTTGATCAAAATCAAGGAATTAGCTCATGCAAGAAGAACAAAACTTCAAGAATCACAACGTACTCATCAATTTATTTGAGATGTTGCAGATGAGGAAGCTTGGATCAATTAAATCAAGTTTTTAATTTGAAACTGACCCCAATGTCCCATTTTGAAGTAGAGGTTTTTAATTAATTTAATTTTGTTTCATCTTATCATATTTCTATTTATCTGTTTCCTATTTCCTATGTATAATGTTTTATCAACAGCGAAAAGAAACTACAAGTTGGTAGTGAGGATTGTGGTAGAGATCTAATCAGAGTCAATAATTTGGGGAAACGGCATAAACGTTTCGAAGCTAAGATCGTATCTCACGAGTCTAACATCGACCCCCTATCTATAGGTAATGAATATGTAAAAAGTCTGTGGCTCTTTGAAGTAGCGTATGTTATATAACTATGTACACATGCTGCAGTAGATTGCAGAGTGATTTTAATCTGTTGAATTAAAGGCAAAGATTGCTTCTTTTTAAAAATTTGAATATCATACTGGAGGCTGCATTTAGGTTTCGGTTGTCATGTTGTCAAGCTGTTTGTGAGTCTTCCATCTTTATCTGGATAAAAATGTTGTTCTATCAGGTGATGATTTGGCAAGTCTGTGATTAAAACAATTGAATTTGTGGCATAACAAAGCATAAACCGCACTATGATACATCTTATTCTAAAGAACACTGAATGCATAAAAATATTTTTGCTATCATCTAATATGACAGTAGGCACATGTTTATAGGGCGAAGTAATGTTTTAATAAATATAATATAAAATTTTGGAGTCCAAAAAATAAAAATAGAACTGAATCTGTATCTTTTTAAATCCCTATGGTCTATTTTTCATCATGATTGAGCATTAATTTTTTTTAATGTTTAAATGGAATATCAATTTTTCTGTGTCCCTAAAGCATCTTGTGGGGTATTTCCTTTACTGCATTCCCCTGTAACATAATTTATCCAAGTGTGATCCAACTTCATGCTTACACAGTATGTCGTTAATGTAGTAGGCGAATTGTTCTCTGTTTATTGAATTTACTTATTTATCTCTTGGTCATCTGTCTGTTTCATTTACTGACAGGAAACTGGTGCAGATTTTGTAAGAGAAATAGATCCAAGTGAGGAAATAGAGAAAAGAATACAAGACTTGAATCAAAATCGGAAGAAATTGACAGAACTTACTGATCAAAGCAAGATTAGATTGGAACAAGCTAGTGCTTATCAGCAATTCCGGTTAGTGACTAGATAACCCATGTTTTCACAGAAATATTATTTTCAATGTAAGTATATAGACCAAGAAATTTTACCTGAAAGATAGTACTATAAACACTATGCATGAATTTGTTAAATAATCGTTCATAATGAAATAATCTTATTGTCATGTCACAGTAGAGAACACGACATGGTTTTTAGTTGGTGTTCAATGAATAATTTTTTTCAAACTATGACCTGCTTAGTATGGATTCTGAAGAAGAAACTAGTTGGATGAATGAGAAAATAGTCTTATTAATGGCTCCTGGGTTACCTAATACACTAGCAGCTGCTCAAATTCTGTTGAAAAAGCATGAAGCATTTGAGACTGTTCTTGCAGTATACCAGGATCGTATTGCTGATGTCAATAAACAGGGAAGACAGTTAATCGATCAGGTAATTTTTTGCATTCCATGTTTAATCATTCGGATTAATGGGTCAGTTATGGCCATCCTCTCGGTGTGTGCAGTATTTATTGCCTGCATAATAGGTATACGGTCTAAAATGGTTGCAGATGGATGCATTATTGCACCTAGTAGATACTAAAAACAGGCCTTCAGATCACTCACACCGGCTTATAAGTGACATCTGAATTTTGGTTATACCATGAAACAGCAACCCACCCACATTTACTAGATATCTGGGGTAATTGGGGATTTTTTCTAATTAAGTCTTGCCTCGCACAACTTTGAACTGGCACAATAGCATGCTGTTTTCAAACAGAAAAAAGTGTAACATTCTGCTAATACAGACATTTTGTCAGTGGTTTTTCTGCACAAAAAATACATTATATCATGCTGCCCAGCTCCAATACAGGTGAATATATAAGTGATCAAGCTATGTGAAAGTGTCAATTATCAATTGATTATTTGATTGATCCCTGAAATGTGATGCCAGTGATCGCTGAAATCATTTTTATTACATATTTTCAATATTTCAACATTTTAGGAAAATCCAGAACATGTTGAAATCATAGAAAATTTAAACGACTTGGAAGAAAAGCAAAAAGAGACTAGGGGAATCTGAAAGAAGATCAAATTTCCAAGATACTTGTGCTTTCTTGCAATTCAATTGGAAGGTGATTTCTTGCTTATGTTTTGTGTTTGGTGTTTTTGAATTTAAGAACGGCTGATTTCTAGTTTCTTTTTATGTCAAGATCGAATATCACCCCCCTTTCTTGATTTTGATATGCATATATATTTCGGATACAATTTTAAAAACGGTTATTCTTGCTAAATAGTTGTGAAACTATGAAATCCATATGTGTTAACAAAAGGTAGGGGTACAAAAATTGTATATTGAACATAATAAACTACCTCCACTGCCCACATCCAGCAGTTCATTTGTACTTTGTTGCGACGTCAACTTATCACTTTCAAATCAGATAAGTGGTATGAGAATTAATTTTTGGCCTGTTGATAACAAGATAAGAGTAGGAATACATAGCAATGAAAATTCAGAAGAAAATCAATTTTGGAGCAAATTTGCATAATATACACTATTCTATCACTATTCTATTGATATTTTTAGATACAGAAACTTTTTGAATTTTTTTTCATATATGAAAAATTTGATGCTGGTTTGTCTGCTTTTGAACAAGAAGAAATAGTGAATATATCTGCTTTGAAGGATCAACTTGTTGCAGCTATAAATGTTCAATCAGATGACTTGGAGAAACGACATGATGCTCTAATGAAGTGGTTTGTACTTTTTTTTTGTATATACGTGGGTGTGGTTCACCCATAGATCTCTAAGGGTTGATTCTGGAGGGCTGTCATAAAAAAAATTACTCACAGATGCTTATTTTCTCCATGAATATTGAGTCCGTGTCATGACCAGAAGAAGATGACACCCATTCAAAATTAAATACCTATAATAAAGTAAAAGTCCGTTAATCTGGCATTGGGGATCTGGCATGGCCCAGAAATGACCATGATACTGATATAATATGTTATATGTCAAAAAATGATGAAGCATGGGCACATAATCGATGAACAACACACGTGGGAATTTTATGATTTATTTCACTGGAATCTTGAAAGTACTTGCACAGTAGTCACTAGTAGATTGTCAAAAAATACGCTTTCCTCACCAACCAGCGTTAATCAGGGAAGAAAATACATACATCGGTGCCAAATATGAGATTGAGAAGGATATTATTTACTGAAAACATATCCAACCCACGCATGACATAATATAAATAATTGATAATTGGTCCCATTCGCGGGTTGTCTCCACCAGAAACATTTTTGGCAAGGTTGAACAGGAAAAATTCTTGTTTTAAAATAATCCTAACCGGAATCATGCCATTCCCTCAGTGGATCGTGCATGGTAGAGGTCTGTTTTGATAGATATATACAAATTCATCTTTGTTCGAGCATGAGTGCAATCAATAATTTTTTTTATCTCTTCCTTTAGCAATCTCGCTTCCATGTTTTTCATGCCAGACAGATACAATGTTATCAATAATCGGTGCTGATAGACAGATGTACAGTCACTTCTTTCATTATCAAAAAATGTGCTGGTTTGAAATTGTTTTAACAATCTTTTAAACAGAATTTTTCAATTTTTTTATTTTTTTTATAGCCACTTCTCATAGTTGATCACCCTGTCCAAGGCCCTGTAGCAGTGGCCACTTATAGACTGACAGGGCTACAATTGTTGGATAGATATCTTTTCCTGTTCGGCTTAGCCTACCCAAGTTAGTACATCCTGGATTGAGTGGTGGGCATGGATAAGCAATCCAGACTCGCCGGGACTCGAACCCGAGATCTTCAACCTGCCACCTGCGATGCCCACATGTTCAACCACTAGGCCATCACTCCCACGAAATTTCCAGCAGTACTACAATATTAAATTTTCCTTTAGTCACGTTAGATACTGGACTGTTCAAAAATTGTTTTTGATATCTGATTTTTTTAACTTACATTTACAAGGGAAATATTTCCATTTTTGACGTTCTCGTTCATTTGTTCTGATGCAAGTAGCAAGTTTTTAATTTCAATTGTTAATATTCACGCAAGACTTTGCTCTTGGATTCTCAACGACGACAGAGGAGTTGATGATTTATTCCTTAAATTTGCTAAGAAAGCTTCTCTATTCAACTCATGGTTTGAAAATGTCGAAGAAGACTTGACCGATCCAGTCCGATGTAATTACATACAGGAAATTAAGGTATGTTATTTTACCTAGATGTACTATTTAGATGATGATAGAAATTAATAAATACTCTAGTTGTATTGTGAATATGACCCAATTTGAGGTGTGATTTGGGCATTCCATTATTTTTAAACCAAAAAACATTTTACACACCCTGTCTCAGAATTTGTTCAAAATTGGCATGTTGGTAGAGTTTCGAGACATTTCTAGAAATGTCAAGTTCAGGGTCAAAGGTCAAGTGTCTCGGATTTCATAGGCAGTTGAGTAGTTTGCACCCAGAAGTTTTTTGAAACGAAGAATTCTTTTCTCTTGGTGAAGGAGTTTTCATGCGTTTTTAATTTTTGTGCTCGCAATATTTAGCCGAGCGAAACGCGATGTAGGCAATGAGCAAAAAAACCTGCCACCAAATTAAACTTCAATCTTCCTATTATCAAGCAAAAAAGTAAAATTGATGGCTAGTTTTCTTATTTTTGTATTTTTGAGAAAATGATCTTTAAAAATAAACCTCTGTGAACTTAAAAATTGCTAATTCATGTATAATGGAACTCTCTTTCTTCAATACCGTACCATTCATTCACAATTTTTTTATTTTGCAGCTGATAGAGATTTCACAAGGTAAAAAAGGAACATATGTTTTCCAAATTTACTAGCTAAATATATTGTCGTAAGAATAAGAAAGCCTGGATACTGTTTTTCATCACAATAATGAATTTGGATTATTTCATAAATAGTCAAAAAAAATCATTCAGAATGCATTTGAAATAGCAAAATATTTGGCATACCTGCTTAGAGATTTATTGCTTGAAAGCATTGACGGAAAAATAATTCAAGGTTAATTCTGGAACCAAAATTGTTGCACCTACTTGATCCTAAAACAAATTATCAATATTACTCGATATTTCTATGACAATTGGCACTGGCTAATTCTAGAATTTCACAAATGTCATCTCCATGAATGAGATCATATGAATTGTATCTATTGAAAGAATGAGAAAAAACAGATTTTAGGAGCTCAAACAATATTAACACCAATGTAGGTTGTGAAGGGTAGATATGACAGAAAATTATTTTTTCCTTTGATAATGGGGAGACTGAAGACCACTTTAAGGATTTTTATAGCGGAAATGGATTCCTTTGAATATAATGGAATGCCCTGATTCAGCACTAATTACACCCGCATCTATGAAATCATCCTTTCCTTGGTGGGAGGTATGTGATGATTCGTAAAGGTCGATATCAAATTACATATTAGTTAAATAGACATAGTCGAGATCAATTCGATAAATAAGATTTTTGATCACAGGAGCTAATTTCCAAGCAGAATCAATTCAAAAAATCTCTGGATACTGCGAAGCAAGAACTGAATAGTTTTCAAGATCTCAATAAGGAATTATCTGAGTTGACTGGAACCAGTCCTCCTGCCAACCCATACACATGGTTCACTGCGGAAGCTTTGGTTGGAATGTGGAAAGATGTCCAGCGACTTGCAACAGAACGAGACGCTGATTCGGAATGAGAAAGATCGAGACAAGAAGAGAATGAATTCTGCAGAAAAAGCTAATGCTTTCCACAAATGGCTCACTGAGACAAGGTGAGAGATTCCTATTCAATTTCCACTAGAGTCTGACATGAATTACACTAGAGTGGTAGTATCCACCAGTGGTGTGGATGTCACGTTAGATCATTTTTTATTCTAAAAAATTACTCAAACACCTACCAATTTGCTGAACCGCAC
>OZ023148.1:17151050-17169420 GCA_963675895.2 Styela plicata
GGATAAACAGTACGGAGTGAACGTTTGAGACGTTTTTTGCCAAATTTAAATCATCCGGAAGTGGTCGTCAAAGAGAAAAAAAGGATGTGCTGGAGTCAAAAGTTGGTAACACCGGATAGATAAGAATATATTTTATTTTTTTCCTGTGGGGGGGGGGGAGATCAACGACCTGTTCCAAATTGAGTGAAGTGTTTTGGCTTAGCATATTTTTCATTTTCCCTTCGCATTGACCTGGTTGATGGCGTAATCTGTAAGCAGTGTTTGCGTGGACCGACAAGTCGTCTAATAGATCCCTAGCCTATAAGTATCATGACGGTAATCGAAACTACTTCATGACGATCAGAGATGCGTAGATCGAAGAATATTCCCAACGTTTCGCTGATCAAGCTAACGGTGCACACAATGAACCGGATGCTCTGTTTTTTCCCCTATTCCCTTGATAATTTTTCTACCTCGTGATGTTTAACAGTTCGAGTGCTATGTGAGCAGTTCTTAGACTTTTGTGAGCGGCTCCAAGCCTGGATGGGCGAATATCTCGCGACCCAAGCATTTAATTTCACATATTGTTCATTGATCAACCTTTCAGATACAATAGGTCAAACATGAGATCATTCTATTTTCATGAAAGGGAGCGCTTTAAAATCTGAGTTGCGCTTTTCGTAACTAACAAGACCTCTGCAACGCCCAGTTTCAAGTTGGGGATAGAACATAGCAGAAAATTTGCAGTATCCGATACTGTCGGTATGCAGGAAAAATTGCGCCGGGGGCGCGCAAAATTTTTTAGTCAGTTTTGTATCTAAACTGACTATCTAAAACGACTTTTTTGGTGTGCCGCGAAGTGTCACTAACTTCTGTAGATAGAGTGCAGGGTCAATTGGTCCTATGTTTCCGAAGTCGATGGAGAAGTTAGCGATTCCTTCAATTTTGTATATATATTTTTGGGAGTTTTCAAGTGGCCAAATCGCAACTTATCGACAGAATATTTGTTAAACCGAATCAGAAATATTTTACGCAGTAAAGTTATTAGTAAACTGAGTCACTTATGGAAGACGCAGTCATACTTACATCTTTAATCCCGGTCAGATAAGTCTGCCAAAAAATGTTTTGTTAAATATGCGCCACAGATAGAGCGTGCCGTCAAGCATGCGCGGTTCATTCGGGGCGCATGCTTCGCAAAATGAATTTTCTTCTGAATTTTGCTGAACGTTGGGAACAGATATTGTGCAAGTTTGGTTGCACCTGTGGGCCATACTTGACTGCTTACATGCAGACGGTTGCGTATTTGAAAAGGGTTGAAACGAGTTGAAAAGTTTAATTTATTTCGGTCAGCGATTGGAGGTAGTAGTAGCGTATCATTGTTACAAGTTAGTGCTTCTAGGCAGTGCTTAATGCAAACGTAACTCACTCTATGTGGCAAATGACAATGCAAGTCAATACCAGTGTGCGAGAAATTCGCTAAACTCGGAACGAATGAATTGCCCGGCGCTCGGTGGACACTATGCAATATAATACAGCGTATACCACGGAGTTTCTCGAACCTGAGTGTTGATCGCCATTGAAGTTGCTTAGGATAACTGGGTACTCGCACTCCAGCCAAACAATGAGTTGTCTTAAGCATTGGGTTGCCAGAATTTCGTCGCCGGTACTATAATTTGCACTCGTGACTGATTACCGTAGCTGGGGAAAACCGAATCATTTGTAATTCGAATCTGATTCGAATAATTTGTACGAATCACTAATTCCATGTAAATAACAAATATCTCATTTTTTAGTATTACAAATTGCCCGCATTGTGAGAATCAAAATTGGTTTATAATCGCCCAGGGCAGACACCACTCTGTACACTGTACTATAGTGGTTCGCCACTGCATAGAATGTTCAACGCTTTTTTAAATTGACGTATATATAGTCCTCATTTGTTAATCGCTCACTGCAATCCAGTAACTACCCTGTTTCGCAATGAAAAAGGGAAATGGAGAAAAATATTCCATTGGTCGTTATGGCTCGTTCCACTCGACTGCGCACGATGCCAAAATATTGTTTAAAAATCGTGAGTTGGTCATCCTTGGATCACGACATATAAGGCGCGGCCTATTTACGTCCCATTCAGAGCAATCCACGAACGATTGACAAACATGTCCACGCAAATAACAATGCAAACAGTTCAATTTCCGTATGTTATTTCGGAAATACTCAGATACATGACCAATATACTACACAAAAGTACAGTAAATTTACTGGCCATTTGCAGTAATTCCTAAAGTTAAAAAACGCCATGTTGATGAGATTTATGTCAATTACGGGCTGTTAATGGATCGCTCTTTTGCGGTGCGTTCCATCAAAAGTCAATTTTGAATTTTTGTTCAATACCACCAAATAAAATTACTGAAAAAGACCAGTGATTTTGTTTTGTTTTTGTTACAGTGTACCTAGTTGCAACGCATACGTTTTCTTGCAAGTTTGAAGGCTGCTTTTAAAGATTTACCAGCATTAACTACGTGATTAATATGGCAGGAGTGTTGGATAAAATTTTTTGTTACACTCTTGATTTCTCTCTGATTTGGCAGACTACGGATTGGCCACGTGTTAGCAAATAAGTATGCAAACAGTGCATTCTATAAGGTTGTGTATGATAATCACATTTATATTATTGAACTGTGAGAGTAATAGATGTTGAAGCTTATAGCAGGGATATACCATACAGACAATGGTGAGAATCAGTATTTGAACGGTTGTGTAGGGGGGGGGGGGGGGGGGCGTTAGGTTGAGAGAATTTACCATTATAGGATCAGAAGCGACTCAATTTTTACTTCGTTTACATTTGCGCGCAGATGACGAGAAAATCTTTCTTGTTATAATGATATTTTCGTTTAAATCCCAACGCATAAACAGATTAGCTTCTAGCGCAAGAATTATGTTTCCCCAAAACCCAATAGTTTCATTATTTGGAACATTCTTTTATCGAGTTTATTAAATTGAAATACTAAGGAGTGAGTATTCCCTGACGACTTTTATCAACAGGACGCATATTTACCAATAAAAGAAATATTTTGTTAGTTCTTTTATATAGAAGTTTGCGCCAAGCAAGGCCTCAAGCAGCCAATTAACGGTCACTCAAATGGCAGGTACTTTAAGATAAAGAACAAGCAACTGCACTCTAAGTAGAAAAAATCTCATACAGAACTAAACCACCATGGTAAGGTGCAGTAGGTGGTATCTGCCCTGGACGATGATGAAACCATCTACCACTTCTTTGTTTCCTTTTGGTTGCCTCTGACGACACGCGAGACCCACGTTTTAGGTAAATTCTAAAGCCTGTAACTACAGGTTTGATATCTCGCACCTCGATTGCTCGTTAAATATTTTTGTGGAATTTGCTTACTGTGCTTCAAATGAGTGTTAGCAAACACGTATGCAAACAGTTCTTTTATATAGGTGGGTGTACAATATTGTACGACAACCGAATGAATGAGTATTCATGAATTGATGGAACCATATGGGTAATAGCTAAGCTGTGTAGTCGGCCTACTGCTATTAGTGGTATATCATGCCTGATTGCTCGTTAATTGTTTTCATCGATTTTGCATTCTGTTATTCAAATATGTCTTCGCAAAACAAGTATGCACACATTTCGTGAATGGGTGCCCCAATCAGATTTTTTGTCAGGCATGAACCACAGATGGACCGCGTCTCATCGACGCGATCCATCAGTGACACATACTTAACAAAAGGTACTTTGGATAACTTTTTTTCCGATTGGGGTATGTGTAAGATAGTCAAACATATGAGTCGTGATAGTAACAGAAAGAGTTTCATAGTATGGGTGAAGCATGTCGATTGTCGACAGTGAATGGGAGTCAATATTTGAAGCAGAAGGAGAGGCGTAAAAATTAAAGGCAAAATTTTTCAACGGATAGACATATTCAGGGGGTAGAAAAAAACTGGAATTCGATGCTGCTATAACTGGGCGATAATATTTTCGTAAATAACCAACACCTTGGCGGACTTGGACAAATTTGCTTCGAAAGGAGGAATTATCTTTTTTTTTCTTAAAATTCGCCCAGAGCAAGGCCACAGTAGACAAATCACTACTGAAGTCCAGAGAGCTACATGAAATGTAGGAACAGGAACTAAGGAGCCCCCATCCCTGATAGATGTCTACTAACGCAAGTTTTAAAGCATTGTAGATCAATACGATCAGGAAAGCAGCGAGAAAGCAAGGAATTCCAAAGTTTAGAGATTTTTGGAAAGAAGCTTCCTGCATAAAACTGTTTGTGACACCGTGGAACCTCCACAGTAAATAGCTGCAAATTGGTAGCCTCAAAATTACGTCAAACACGTGTTTGCAAACAGTTCATTATTATGTGTGTGCGCGATATTGTACGATAGTCAAATAGAATGATGTAGTAAGCTATGACATCAGATGCGGCGGTGGTACTTCGTAATTCATGCTAGCTCATCGCCATTCAAGTGGCCGTGAACTAGTTCCCTTAAGGCGTCGCTTCCAGCCTTGATTTGACCTAATTCCAATAAAAACATGTCTAATTTGACGATGTAAAATTTGAGAAAAAACATGACTTAGCTGAAAATATTTTGAATATCACATTTCGTTTTTTTCAGAAAAGTTGAAACATTGCTCTGTTTGTGTAGTGATCTTCAAATACCGTTTTAAACTGAACGATAACGACAATCCTAGGGTGTGTGTATTCACCGCAAGATCAATACATTATCGAATATCACTATACGTGTGAAAACAAACTTGAGATTGAGGCAGTCTAAGCGTGCAAAATCAATGTATCCAAAAGTGGCAACCTACTATCAACACTAAATTCCAGGTAGGTTTTACTTACTTTTGTCGAGTATCTTAGCAGCGCCATTGAATCTTTTGTTTGCCGCGAAGGACGAACAGCGTTTAAGCGGCGCAGATCTGCAGCAAAGTGTCTGACAAAGCGATAATGCGGTGAAAGTAGACCGCGTTATTGAGCTCAAGATAGGCGGTTGACCATTAGCAAAAAACTGGTTTAAGAAGAGTTGTGTTGAAACCACGGTCGCAACTGCCGTGGAAGAAGGCCAGCAAGTAAGTCCTAGAAAATTGTGCCAGAGAATAAACACTTTCAAATATTGAGTTCAGAGATTTATATGCCAAGATTATAGGATCAACCAATATGCACTGACGTTGGATGAATTCTGAAGAACGCGTATTGCTTCTTATTGAAATAACGTTTAATATAGACGAGGTTACCAGACTTTTTGTAAGGGTCTACACAACACAAATGCTGGAGTAGGTATTTTCGCGATATATTTCAACGTGCGTTCAAATCTCGAGTTCGAGTCCCGCTGACCCAAGGTGTGATAACTTGCGTAGGCTATAGTGACTATAAAAAGTCACAGTAAAAAAAATCTTTTCTCCTAATATGCTTCGTTAAGTATGGGTCACTGATGGATCGCGCTTCCAATGCGTGGTCCATCTGTGATTTATGCTTGCCAAAACCTAAATTTCCGATGACGATTGATTTAAATCATTTAATCATCCTGACAGGGTCAGGATATGTAATACATTTTCCATGGATGGGCCGGAAATGAAGAAATATTTAGCGGGTCAACACCACATCTTGCTCTGGCGTGCTTTATCAGTTCAATCCTTTACTTTTCAAGTTAAGCTGTTAACACGATCGTAATCGTGGATCAACCACAATACATCGTTTTCCGTGTCAATATTTTGGCTCATCATATTTCTCAGTTGCAATATTCTAACTTTCTATTTGTATCGGGAAAAATAAATTGCTCCTTTCCATTATCAAAACTTTTACTTTTTGCTACGACCGGTGGCAGCAACAGAATTTTGTTCCAAATTTCTCTGCGCGATGCAAACTCTTCTCTTTAAAGATCGGTCACAGATACAGTAACACCATAATTAGTATTGAAAGTCAATTAACACAGCGGTTAACAGTTTAGTCGTCTTTATCGGACATTAATCTTAAAGAGAATTAAGGGTAAAAAGGCTTTTTAGCGAGAGCGCGTACGGCGTGAATTGTTTAAACTGTTTTAAGATCAATTATTTTCGCCCGTAGGTACGGACTTTAAAAATTTCTAACGTTTTTCCCTGCTTCGACGGCGCAACCGATCAGTGACGCAAGTTTGACAGAGCACGTTCGGGCAAGTTTTTTCTTACTGGGGACTAAAAAAAAAAAAGAAGTGCTGGATAGTTTTTATTATCGCCCGGGGCAGGTGGTTTCGTTTAGTATGTTCTCCACTTAGAGTGCAGTTGCTGAAACTTCATCTTGTATTAGCTCTTTGTCATCGAAATGAAATGGATTCTTTTAGCGCTGCTTTCAGCCCTTCTTGGAGCGAACTCCAATAAAAAAGACCAAGAAAAGTTGTAATGAAGCAATAAAGGCTACAATACGCGTGAAGGTATTTTACCGATGCTGTGCGTTGCGTTTCGAGTAACAGAACGGCAACACACGCCTCGCATTGCTTTGCGTTAATCATATCCACGTGCCACAAAGCAGAAACGCACGCAACGAAACGAGCACCCTCCGTTAGCTTGCATAACAAACCGTTTTCTTTTTCTTATTAAAATTAGCCCAGAGCAAGACCACAGAAGACAAATCATACTTGAAAATTCTCCTGAAGTCACTAAAGTGCAATGAGCTACGCGAAATGCAGGAATAGGAGCTAAGAAACCCCCATCCCTGATAGATGTCTATTGTATAAAGCCTTATATATCAACACGATTAGATAAGTATTGAGAAGGCAAGGTATTCCAAAGTTTAGAGATTCTTGGAAAAAAACCTTCTTGCATAAAACTGGTCGTGATATTGTGGAACCTCCACAATGAATAGGTGCTAATTGGTAGCCAATCGTGTGAACCGATTAAAAATTTTGTTCGTAGGAACGAGAGCAAAAAGTTCCCTTGAACACAGACCATAATAATATCTGTAAAATAAACAAAGTGAGGCTACGTTGCAACGGCGTGACACTTTTGCAGACCGGAAGAAAGTTCAAGTGTCCCAATCCTTCATATTGATCACACGCCGTTTGGTTTGTGTAAGGAACGTAGGAAAACGTAAGGAACTGCACGCAGAATGCGCTAGCGTAAGACGCAAGGGCAAAATAAAACAAACCTAGAAAACACGCAACCTACGCGAATGTGTATTGCGGCCTCCAAAGATTTCGTAGCATTTCCTTTTTATTCTGTGGGGAAGAGAGTCTGAGAATACAGCTTTACCATACCATCTCGCGGAGATTTCAGTTCCACGTCGGGGTTTTTGCAAAAACGTTTTACTGATTTTCCTGTTTGGTGGCAGGTTGGCGGAAGCTGCAATTAGTGTTAAGTGAAACACCTTGCACCGGCGAGATTTGAACTTAGGGCGTTAAAGATGTTGAGAATGGTTGCCGTACTACAAATGAAATAAAACCGCCAAGCACGGATGAAAAAAATGGTGAAAATCGTGGTTGTAAGACTTCATTGCTAAAGTCTCTCATTTTCGTCAAGCATGAGCCACAGATGAATCGCGTACTAATGACGTGGTTATCTGTGGGCTATGCTTGACAAAATAATGTGTCCCGCTAAAATTTATATACGCACCGCTGAGGTAAGGTGCGGTAGTGGCACAGATTTATCTTCAATTCTCTGCAAATGCACAAGATGCATTAGCATTGTATTTTTTGAACATTTTGCGAATTCTACCCACTCTCTATTGTTATACTATTTTTTTTATTGAAATTCGCTCAGAGCAAGGCCACAGGATAATAATAAAAACTTGAAAATTCTCCTGAAACCACTAAAGTGCAAAGAGCTACATGAAATGTAGGAATAGGAACTAAGGAACTCCCATTCCTGATAGATGTCTATTAACAAGATTTTAAAAGCCCTGTATATCAACACGATCAGGAATTTAGAAATCCGCCTGTTTGCCATATTTAATAGGAAATTTTAATCTGTGCTTTCACGTAATTCTAATCACAGTAAGAAAACCGTCAATATTGTGAATGCATTGATTGAATTCCTCGACAACGCTTCCACGACCTATTTCTTTTGTCCCGAACAGATAATGGCTACCAAAACATGTTTTGTGACGTATGGACGCGCCGACAATGCACAGTCCATCTGTGACAAGCGATATATTTCGTAGACAGACCAAAGTAATGATTTCGTCACCGGTCTTTGCGTTTCGATTCAGTATATGGGCGAGAATTGTGACGATATAAGCGTATTGTGAATGAAAAATTAAATTTGTGAATACAGAATTTATCATTATGAAAAAGATAGACACAAATAGTTTTGGGTTAACAGGGGCAAGCAATCTTTTTTCTGAGTTTTTGTTTGATTGTAGGGTTTATGCCCCATTCTGTGTTTTAGACCCGTGCGGTCTTGCGTTGGCAATTCCAGGCAAAAGTACCGTGTTTACCTAGCGTATCTACTTTATTAAGTCTATTTTCAAAGTACTTTTACCCAGTTTCACGGATATCTGATTTAACTAGCTTAACTTTCACCCAGTTTTCTGTTCGAAGTTTTACCCAGGTAATTTACCGAATAAAATAGGCAAATTTAACTACTTTTTAGCTAAGTAATTGAGAAATTAACTAGGTAACTGGTTCAAAAACTAGGTAACTAGTGTTGAGGAACCAGGTAAATAATATATATGCTTGTTAAATAGGAACTTCGTTGATTTCAATCTTGAGTGCAGCAAAACGACGATTACCTGGTTTGTAATTGGTTTTTAGTCCAGGTACTACAATAGGTTTGAAAGTGAAACTAGGTTACGTAGTCATACTTTGCCTAGTTTTTTGGTCAATTCGTTTTTTTTCTGCTATGGCCTATTCGTGAACCTACCAGGGGGCTTATACCCAACAACCGTTAGGCACAGACCTTTGTAGTGACCCGTGTATCTGTTCGTATCTGTTTCTATGTTACAGCTACCCGCAAGTGTCTTGCTGAAGGGCACGCTCGGTGGTGAAACGGTCAAGCATAGAACCATCTGCCTTCCGGATAATACGATCGCGCTTAACCGACTGAGCCGGGCGGTCAATTTTTTTTTCTCTTTCTCTTTTTTTCCCTTTTCCCTTTTATAATAAAATTTGTATATTTCTACTGTAACTTTTTTCTACTTGTAAACTGTAACTGTAAAAACGATAGGGTTCAATATATTAAAAGGACGATAAATAGTTGCGTAAATAGTTGCTTTTAAAAGTCAAATAGGAGCTTTCGCCACGAGTTACCTACTAGTCACATTTAGAAAAATTGCAAAACATGTGTGATAAAATTTAAAAAAAATCGCAAAACATGTGTGATAAAAAATCAAAACTTGGACATTTTTCAGTGTCCTCACAGGTTGATTCATTTTTTCTGAGAAAGGAGATAAATCCTCTAGATATTATTTTCACTCAAGTCAAAAGGTAAATTACTGCAAAAAGTTCTATACCCGATAAAGAATTCAATATCGAATCGTTTGTTTGCTTATCTGAATTTTATTTGAATCGATATAATTATAAAAAAATCTTATTTACAGTGTTAGGCATAAAGTAAAATGATCAATAGACAGTGAGTTAGTTTGAAGAACATTAGCGTTCGAAATCAAATCGTCAATATGGAAGACAACGTAATCGGAGATGAGAAAAGCAACAATGGCAGTCGAAAATGCAATTTCACATTAATCGAAGTCATATACCGCTCAAGCTTATCTACTTATTCTTTATGGCCGGTGAGTGATTTGATATATTTCCGTAAAATATTTAATCAACGTATATTATATTCTAATCATTGAAATATAGTCGGAATATATTTTGTTAAGTACTCAATCCTAAAATTACATTGACAAGCATGAGCCACGGATGAATGGTAATGTTTTACAACTTTATCTCTTTCCTTGAATATATAATATTTAAATGGTTCCTTTTGCCGCAAAATCACATATACAACATGGTTTAATTTGCAATTTTGCTGCATAATCGATCAAATATATTAAAAAAAACATTGATTTGTTTTGTGAAGGGGCTTAAAAATTGTGTAGCGAATAGAGTCATCATCATTTCGTCGGAGGAAACGCTTCTGGTTTGAAAAATTCACGTAAAACGCAACTGCGCACGCGCAAAGGATGCCCTAGGTAAGGCCCCTTCCAGCCAAGGGTGGCAGTACGGTACGGTACGAAATTTTTATCGTACTTCGAACTAGCAAAATAATTTCGTACCGAACTTCGTACCGTACCTTTCGAAAAATTTTCGTACCGTACCGTACGATATTATTTTTCCGTACATCGTACCGAACTTCGTACCAGTACGAAATTAAGTTCGATTAATATTTTTCATTTATCGTACCAAATTTCGTACCAGTACGAAAACAGGTACGATTCGCTGGGCAGCAATTTCGTACCGTACCAACTACCAATGTCCAAATCAGCTTTATTTGTAAGATCTGGCCACCGCAAAGAAACGTCACCAACATCTTACATCAAAGTGATGCAGTTTATGATATCAGGTTTAAAATCCAGGACAGTGAAACATGCGCGTAATTAAGCATATGTCACCCCAATATCATTGTTCACATTGCGTATAATATGAGAAATGGTAGACCGTGGTGATAAATGGTGGTAGGATGAGCACAGTTTTCGCGAAAAAATCTTGCATTGTGTCGTCACAAGAAATGCTATCTCGACAAAAGAATGTTCGTTGTGTACCCACATATTGGTTTCGTGCGGTCTCATTCGAAGGCATGATCATAAGTACAGTCTGAATCTGGTATTTCTGGTGCAATTTACGTTCTCTTCACATTACTGAATAATGCTATTTATTTTTTCCTACCAGACAGACGTATTCCCGACATGCCATTGTCTATATTCTGACTTGGCTGTGTTTTACAAATATATCCTCTATTTAAGAATGAACATCAGCTAACATTCAACTCAAAACAGCCTAAATATATCTTTATATTCTGATGTTTCTGCTCTGATAATATACTGCGTGTCAGGGTACAAACAAAACGTAATAGCGTGGTTACTGAATAGCTTAGTTGCATAGTTAGTCAGGGGAGAGAGTTTTTAATTTAATTTTCATAAAATTTTCGCGCGCCTGCGTTGCGCAATATTCCCTAATTATAATTTTGTATATTTCGTAGCATTTAGCCTTTAAAGTGAAAATTTTTATTCAATTTCTACAAAAATTTCAGCGGGCTTCCGCTCGCAGATACATTTTCCGGTCTGGTAATGTTTATTTCACTCTTAAAACATGTATTTTTGTTTCGTTCTCAATAAAATTTTGCGCGCCTCCAGCACCCTAATTTTTTTGTAAATTTGAAAGCCTGTGTTTGCATGTTGGAAAAAATGTGCCCCCCCCCAATTTTTTTTTCTGTATCCGCCATTGTAGTTGACATATTCGGGCACCGTTATAACACCGTGATTTTTAGTATTATGAATGCTGCTTATCTTGTCGATTTTAATTGGGCTATCACAACTTTCGTTATTTACAGAAAAATGCATTCCAGATCAAGACGTCATATATCAGCGGCCTATACGTGTTTCCACGCAATCACAAAGTTTTACACCACTACAGTAAAACCGATATACGACATAGCTCATCTAATCAGCTTAAGTGAATCAGTTGCATTTTTATTACCACACCTGCGCCGCTTTTAATCATTTTAAAATTGCCCTTTAGTTAAAACATTCTTTGATAGACACAATTGATATTACCAGCGCCCCGTTCTGAAACGGCATAGATGTTAAATGCAATTATTTTTTCAAATTCATTTGAGAAGAATAAAGTGTAATGCGAAGGTACGAAAAAGAGTACGGTACGGTACGAAATTATTATGGTGGTAGGATGAGCACAGTTTTCGCGAAAAAATCTTGCATTGTGTCGTCACAAGAAATGCTATCTCGACAAAAGAATGTTCGTTGTGTACCACACATGGGTTTCGTGCGGTCTCATTCGAAGGCATGATCATAAGTACAGTCTGAATCTGGTATTTCTGGTGCAATTTAACGTCTCTTCACATTACTGAATAATGCTATTTATTTTTCCTACCAGACAGACGTATCCCGACATGCCATTGTCTATATTCTGACTTGGCTGTGTTTTACAAAATATATCCTCTATTTAAGATGAACATCAGCTAACATTCAACTCAAAACAGCCTAAATATATCTTTATATCTGATGTTTTCTGCTCTGATAAAAACTGCGTGTCAGGGTACAAACAAAACGTAATAGCGGTGGTTACTGAATAGCTTAGTTGCATAGTTAGTCAGGGGGGAGAGAGTTTTTTAATTTAATTTTCATAAAAATTTCGCGCGCCTGCGTTGCGCAATATTCCCTAATTAATTTTGTATATTTCGTAGCATTTAGCCTTTAAAGTGAAAATTTTTTATTCAATTTCTACAAAAATTTCAGCGGGCTTCCGGCTCGCAGATACATTTTCCGGTCTGGTAATGTTTATTTTCACTCTTAAACATGTATTTTTGTTTCGTTCTCAATAAAATTTTGCGCGCCTCCAGCACCCTAATTTTTTTGTAAATTTGAAAGCCTGTGTTTGCATGTTGGAAAAAATGTGCCCCCCCCCCCCAATTTTTTTTCTGTATCCGCCATTGTAGTTGACATATTCGGGCACCGTTATAACACCGTGATTTTTAGTATTATGAATGGTGCTTATCTTGTCGATTTTAATTGGGCTATCACAACTTTCGTTATTACAGAAAAATGCATTCAGATCAAGACGTCATATATCAGCGGCCTATACGGTTTCCACGCAATCACAAAGTTTTACACCACTACAGTAAAACGATATACGACATAGCTCATCTAATCAGCTTAAGTGAATCAGTTGCATTTTTATTACCACACCTGCGCCGCTTTTAATCATTTTAAATTGCCCTTAGTTAAAACATTCTTTGATAGACACAATTGATTTAACCAGCGCCCCGTTCTGAAACGGCATAGATGTTAAATGCAATTTTTTTTTCAAATTCATTTGAGAAGAATAAAGTGTAATGCGAAGGTACGAAAAAAGAGTACGGTACGGTACGAAATAAATACCGAACTTCGTACCGTACCGTACCAAGTACGAAAATTGAAAAATGAATCGTACCGTACTATCGTACCGGAAAATTCAATCGTACCGTACCGAACTTCGTACCGTACCGTACCGTACTACCAGCCTTGCTTCCAGCTCACAACCTCCGTGTCCGCGACGTACGGCGCTCTAGCCGATTACCCACACTGGAGTAGGGTTAGGCAAAACCGAATCACTTGGAATTCGAATCTGATTTCAATAATTTTTTCGAATCTGATCGAATCACTAATTCTTTGTAAATAACTAATATCCCATTTTCACTATTATAACTTGTCTCCATTGTGAAAATGAAGATATTTATTGTTTGTAGTGTTTTTTTAAATACACACTAAGAGCAACAATTTTCATATTTTTAACGACAAAATATGATCGAAATATAATCTTTATTTCCATATCAATTTTACCTTTGCATTTCACTTTTGATCCAATATTAAAAACCTGGCTGCGGGGCTCGAAACCCTGAGCTCTGTATTTGTCATTTAAGCAATGTGCGCCAGCGGATTGCGCCACCGGGGCGGAGAGAGCGCAGGTTGTTGCATTTATCGATTGTGTTTCTTTCTGATAGCAGAACTATGCGATCTTCCATTGAAGTGTTTTACTTGCTGCGAGTTTCATGTCGAATTCTTGTTTTTTCGTCCGATATTATTTGCAAATGCTATTAAAAAAAACTTGGGATTTATTTTAAAATGCAGCTGCAGGTGAGGCCCAAACTCGTACCTTCCGCAGTGCTCTGCATCTGTCGACTACCCCATCGGCCAGAAATCTCGAAGCCACCCAAAACATAAGCTATTCATTCATAATGGTGCTTGAAATGCCGAAGAAAGATTTGTTTACATGAGGCTTGAAACTCGCTGCGGAAAATGGTGAGGGGTTTTGTCGTACTTCCGTCATTATCTGCAAGTGGAATCACGTTAAGAAGAAACTAAATACATCTAAAAATTGCTCCAGGTGAGGCTCGAACTCACAACCTCCGCATCACTCCGTATCTGCCATATAAGTACGGCGCGCTAACCGATTGCGCCACTGGAGCCGACAGGGCGTGCGCTGTTGCGTTGATCCATTGTACATCTCTCCGGTGATAGTAGAGCTAAACTATGCGATCTTCCATAGGTGTGTTTACTTGCTGCGAGTTGAATTCTTGTGTGATTACTCACCCGAAGCAAGATCATGTGTATTAACAGTCAGAGAACTTATTTTGTCATATATTCAACACTCATGAATCTATCCTTTTTGACTTGATCACACCTCATCAAACATGAATCAAGAGAAATTGGCCGACTGGTAAATAATGACGGGAAAACAATTCTTATCGTATATTTTATTCCCTGTAGGTGCGGGCTTTAGAATAGTCCTAACGTATTTCCCGCGTGTCGTGTTAGGCGACTAAAAAGAAGCAAAGAAGCGGTAGATGGTTTTGCCATTACCCAGGGCAGATACCACTGACTTTGCCATGATGGTTGTTTGTCATATGAGTACGCTGCGCTAACCGATTGCGCCCTGGCGCCCAAAGAGCGCCGTGCTGCATTCTTGTATAGTTGACCATATCTTTTTCGCCCCATATTTATTGCCGAGTGTATTTTTTTACGAAAAAAAACATTTTTGTTTAAATAACAAAAGAGTCTCGAATAAACAGCTCGCGGATCACTCCGTATCCGTCATATGTGTATAGCAAATGCCGACCGATTGCGTCACTGGAGCCGATGTGCTTCTTTTTCCTTACGAATTTTCATTTCGAATTCATTGTATTGGGTGCAGATAATAATCGCGTGGCCTTTTCACTGCTTCAAATTGAAAAAAATTTCAACCGAAAATATGAGCGTGTTGTTTAGGTTACATTCTATCAAAATAATACTCCAAAAACTAACACTCACAACCTCCGCCCCCGCCAAAGACCAAATAACGAGGTTTTTACGAAAACGGGACGACATAGGTCTGAAATTTGCTCCATGTGAGGCTTGAACTCACGACCTCGGCATTACCCCATATCTTTCATATAAGCACGGCGCGCTAAAGGGTTGCGCCACTGGAGCCGACGTGCTTCTCCCTTACGAATTCTCCTTTCGAATCCTTTATATAGCAGATCGTTGTGATCTTCTGTCAAGAGTGTTTTTACTTCCTGCTAGTTTTATATCTAATTCTTGCTTCTCATTTAATGCAAATGGCATTAAAAAAAATAGCCGAGGCTATACTCAAAACACCAAGATGGAACACCAATAACTGTCAAATTAAGCGAATTTGAAATTCCTGCAAAGTACTTTTCCGCTTGCTACTTGCTGGCAAAATGAGCAAGACTTTGTTTTAATATTTTTCACTATTTTTGAAAAGACCAAATAACGAGGTTTTTACTAAAACGACAGGAGATAGGTATGAAAGTTGCTCCAGGTGAGGCTCGAACTCAGAACTTCCGCATTACTCCGTATCTGTCATATAAGTACGGCGCTCTAAGCGATTGCGCCACCGGAGCCGACGTCTCCTTCTCGATTACGAATTTTCATTCCGAATTCATTATATTGGGTGCAAACTTCTTGTCAATGCTTCTGAATAAATATGCGCTAAAACTTGTAAACATACAAACTTCGCCGTTTCGTATCCGTCATATAACTATATAGAGAGCCAAGCAACTACCTCTGTGCTGTTATCGACGGTTCATTTATATTCGACAGGTGCGACAGGCATACCACTCGTCTTTATATAGAAGACTGCAGAACGTTCCGTTCCAACAAATTCGCTACCCAATAGATGCACATGAGTTAGTTTATCTAAATGCAACCACTTGTGTCCACTAGAACAAATCTAAGATAGCGAGACAAAATATTTTGCGTGAAGCAAAACATGAAAATCTGTAATTTAATAAATAAATTTCAAACTCTAATTTTAGTCTTTTTTGATGAGTTAGCCCAATGTAAGATTTTTTCTGGGTATTCCAGAAACAACTGTAACACCAAGAGCTACTATCACAAAGTATGGTATTTAAAATCGCAATAGGGTTTTTTTTCACACGAGTCTTGAAACTTGGTATTGATAATTGGCAATTTTCATATTTTTCCCCACTTTCCGGAGTGGGGTCAGTTTTTTTCGTTTAATTAATTCACCATTCTCCGTAAATGGGCTTAACACCAAAGAGAAACGGAATACATCTAAAAATTGCTCCAGGTGAGGCTCGAAATCACAACCTCCGCATCATTCCGTATCTGTCATATAAGTACGGCGCGCTAACCGATTGCGCCACTGGAGCCGATAGAGTGCTGCCACCTGTATGGCCCCATTGTGTGTTTTTTCCGCTATCGCTAATGATAGCGAGCAAAGTACCATTTTGTCATTGCAAATTTTAATGAATGTTTTTCAAAGTAAAAATAAAATGGACTGGCGTCTATTTCGAGCCGTACAACATTTCAAATATTTCGACATTAGCGAGACATTACCCGCAATTGTTTCTGCTCGAGCATGTGATAGGCAGAGCAAATATTTTCTGTATCAGCGTGGGACTTTGTCGTCACTACATTTATGCTTGTATGTGAGAAAGGAAAGAATCGTCACAAAAAACAGAAAGGGAATCGTCGGCTATGGCATCATACAAGTACTATAGTATTTGAACGCGTTTCTAAAATTGTCGTCGTTTTTGTAACCTTTATTTTCCCTATTCTATAGAATATCAATTAAAAAAGATCGCTCCAGGTGAGGCTCCAGCTCACAAACTCTGCCTATCTCCGTATCTGTCGTATAAGGAACCGATTACACTGCAGCCTACGCTTCTTACAACTATGAATAGCAAACAATCAAGTTGGTCAACTAGTCAATTAACAGTTCTGTTATATTAAAACGAAAAAATGTTGGCTCGAAAACTGCTCTTGGTGAGGACCAATTTCCGCTTCACTGCGTATCTGTTATATAGGTACAGCACACCAACCGATTGGCGTGCACCCCGGCAAATATGAACAATAAATCGCCCACCATGTCATCATTGACTACTGATTGCGTTTCCAAAACTACTATCTTCGTAAGGTTTGCTGCAATTATTCTATACAAGGTGAGCCTCGAACTCACAATCGCCCTATTGCTTCGTATCCGTCATAAAAGCTCGGCGTGCTAAACGATTGCGTCAATGGAGACGAGCAAGACAGTCATGTACTACCACTTTTTATTAATAGGTTGAGTGACGGTCTCCCATTCATTAATTTTTTGCTTTTTGCCATTTCCTTTTCACCTAATTATCACAGCAGGTAGTATTTCAAAGCTACCACATTGTGGGAGCGCGATTTTTCAAACATATCAAATCGCAATCAGGCGATTATTGCTTGTCGAGAGTACTTTTCTGATAGGAAGATAATCCAACAAATAATCTTTGCCAAAATGTCAATACAAATGGTTATGCTTTTATCTGAATGAATTAAACTACGGTCCGCTACACGTAAGAATCGAACCCACGATCTTTTATACGCCATACAACTTTGAATGACAAACGGTCAACTTGTCAAGTTACCATTTTTTTAAACGAAATAAGGAAGACTAAAAGGCTGCTCCAGGTGGGGCTCGAACTCACAACCTCCGCATTTCTCCGTAACTGTTATATAAGTACGGCGCGCTAACCGATTGCGCCACTGGAGCCCATGGGAATCTATTATAATCAAAATAATATCTTATCTTTTATGCATAAATTTACAGGTGAATCATGTGCTCTCCTGTACCGTTCCGTATACATGAAGCATTTGGGAATGTCAACAAAACAAACTGGAATCATATGGACGCTAGAAAGAATAATTTCAATACTTCTACCCCCACTGCTCGGTGCCATAACCGATAAAACGAGGCGACCTAAGTTGGTATTAATAATACTGCTTTTGGGCGGCGGTGGAACTTTGTTTTCAATGTACTTTGTTCCACAAGAAGAGATGATCGCAAGTGGATGGAATGTTTCTTTATCACAACAAGGTACCTACAGTGGCGTATTTAAAACCTAGAAAAGAGAGGGAATTAAAATTTAAAAAATTCGTAGTATAATGATGACGTCACAATGAGCGGTGATTGGGCTTGTGTAAAGAAGTGACTGGTGGTTTTACCATCTCCCAGGGCATATACTTTCGCCTTGAAAGTTTCATTCGGCAAGTTTTCCGTTCCGAGTGAAATTGCGGAAGCGACATCTTATTAGCTCTTTGACATTAAGTGTTTGCAGGTTGTTTTTTAGGCATTTCCGAGTTCCTCAAACCCCGATGAATGATATATTTTGAAGCGAGAGTTACGGCTGGACCGCGTACTGGCGTCATTTTTTTAGGATTTTCGAATTGTTTGCCCGTGAACCTAGCGG
>OZ023148.1:17173583-17196448 GCA_963675895.2 Styela plicata
AAGTAACTTTCGAATCGAATCTCTAATAAAATAAAATTTTAATATAATTTCTAATATGATGAATAATATTTGGATTCAATTTTATTTAAAAATAAAATCCTTCTAACTGTTTACGCGTACTAATTTGTTAGCGATACAAACCCGAAAAACCCATTTGTGATTACATTCGAACACACTAATCAAGAAAAACAAAAAATTTTAGATGCGTAATGCTCTTTAACGGACCAATGGAACTCGGACAAACGTTTCATAAGTTTATCCGCACAGCAAATCATTTAAAATGTTAGCTCAACGTTCACAAGTCAAAAATTCACGTACCGACTGGGAACTAAATAAAATCAAACTGAATTTATCAAAAAGCTATAATAATCGTTGAATTAAATTGATTACATATCGATTAGAAATTCTTACACTTTAATCATATGACAATTTGAAGATGTAAAAGTTACGAGCAGCGGTGGCAAAGATTTGATATAGGGGTAATCCGATCCCGTCGGCGAAAAAGGAATATTGCATTGGTTTATACAACGAAAAAGCGTAAATTTTAGATAAATTTTGTAAAGAGCGGAGAAATTATAACCCACAAAGTATTCTAATAACAATATCGTAAAGCGTTTAGGCATGGCGGGTATCTAAGTTAAAAATTAGATAACTAGTTTATTTTCATTGTGAAAAAGCTTATAAAATTGACTCTTGTTGTGAGTTCAATCTTCAAATCTATTAAAATGCATCAAATCTGGTCAAACAATGCTTATTACGTAGTTTATGCGGTTTTTAATCTAGGCGCTATCTATTTTGAAAGTGAAACTAGGTTACTAGTAGTAGGCTAGTAATACTTTACCTAGTTCAAAAAATGGGGTTGTCATCACTAATCCCGAACCTAATCCTTTTGTCTTATTGAATTCAACAGCAATTTTTAAATTCATTCCAAGCAAGACCGTAAGCGCTTAAAAGGAACTAACTAACGACATTTCTCCAGTGGACTGAATCGCTATGAGTGGTATCTTCCTGGGTGACAAACAAATATTTACCGTTTCCAAACTCTGTCACTACTCAAAATTCTTTGTGTCCCGAAATATGATGTGTAAAATAATGTTAAATTGTCTCTAATATGGTAAATTAATGAATACGTGGCTATCGACTTTTTTGATTTTGAAAATTGAAGCTAAATTACAATTGTTTTCATTTCTAGTTCGAATTCTCAAAGATTTGAGTCCAGAACTCTGGACTGCTGAGTGCTAATTTATATCTCAGATTGCTGCAAACGAAGGATTCAACTAAAAGATGAGACGATAGAGAGATAGTGAAGCGAGAAAAAATTGGAAAACTTCGCTTATCAGATAAAAACCGGGAAATCCTCAAGACACCCGATACTGGGATACTCTATTCTCGACACTCAGATAGAAAGCTTTGTGCTAGAACGAATGCCAAAAGGAGATTACTAATGGCTTGATGGACTCTGAGGTAAGAATTGATCAAATTCCAACTTGAGTAAGGGCAGTTGAGTGGGGATGACGTGCCTGCGCAAATCCAGGGCCGGGCAAAAAAATTCGGCGTTTCGAATCAACAAATTATTAGGACTCAGTCACGAAAATTGGTTCTATACCCAAGCGAAATTTTCACTTGTGTTAATGGTGAATCAATGACCGCCCACGCCCTGAAGGCGCGGATCACATGCTGCTGTTTCAATACGTACAAAATGTGTGTCTAAACATCCGAATTTTTCCTACAGGACGTAGACAAATGTCAGAACGAAAAAAAAAAGGGTTTTTTGATCTTTGTTCACCAAAAATCGATAGAAACTAGAACAGAACTCTAAACTCTTTTAATAATTTGTGAAACTAGTCCAACCGAAGCAGTTGTTTTCGTTACCCGATTCAGCAATTGGCAGCTCGATTCGGAAAAAATTATCGGAATCTAGCGTCAAATATTACGCCGCGATGTCGGATTGTTCCCACCCTGATGATTATACGGAATCTTCGGATCCTGTCATAAGAAAATAAAGTTGCGCCGCTTTATAAATATAATAGATTTTAGAACATTTTAAACGTTACAATTTTCTCAGCGTAACGTTTATATGTCCTGACGAAGACATAAAGCGCGAATTCATATGAAAGTGACTCTTCGAGCAATACTTTACACATGCTTCTCGAATTATCGTTATCACTTGAATCTCACGCCCTATTACCCTCCTAAATTTCTGAATAAGGGATGAATCTATGAACGATAAAAGTACAACGGCTCCTTAAAAGATATGGGTTTTGCTTAGACCCTGCGTCACACCCAAATCAGAATAAATATTCCATCTATTGGCATTAAAGCACCTGATGGATTGACGGCATCCTCTTAAATTATGATTTGAGGAAAATTTTGCTCACCAAACTGTAGCAAATTTAGTATCTTCATGTGTTATCTGCGGATATAGATGATTTGAGGAAATTTATTACCCATTTTTTGCAATCGCGACAACCATCTTGACGGCACATTCTACTTTGAGTTAGCAAATAGTTTTTAAAATTGTGTCTTGCCTTTTTCATTACAAAGGTCTTTGAATTACTCGACCCAAAAAATATAACCCGGTATAATAAAAATGTTGCTTTTAAATATCTTTGACGTACCCTTGGATACTTTTCACGGAATGCACGCAAAGACATGAGCGCGAAGGTAAAAAATGACGGCACTCAACCAATCGTACCTAGCCTCGTCTCGGCTCTTCTAGCATTACGACAAGGTAATTTTGGGTTTGTATACTGATCTTACTTTGATTGCAATGCGGGAAGAACACATTTAAAATCTTATCTCGGAGGATCTTAGACATCTACACTTAGGCGTATAGTTTAGAGATAGGATCCCGAATATAAATTCTACACCTGTATCTAGCCAGAGGTTACTAATGAACTTGTTCTATTCGTGGGGTTTGTGTGGTTTCAGTTCTGAAGTACCTCCGTTGCCCGTAAGAACGGACTATCTTTAGCAATTTACAATTTTCGATATAGCTGTGATAAATTGCTATGAAACAGGTCATAAAATAAATCCCCAGTAGCCAATAAAGTTGAGTTCATAACAACTTTTCTCTCACGGCGGAGTATCAGATTACATAAATCGTTACTGAGTGACCAAACCTATAGACAGATACCTACCAATATACATGCGCTTAGCTATAAACAACTAAGTCGATGCTCTTTTGTTTTATTTACAAAAGTTCTAGTGCGAATTCTTTTGTGTTAATTACTGGCGTCACTAATGGTTCGAGGTCGATGACGGCCTGGCCACACCGTGGTGTGATGCATTACAATATAAAAGATAGAGTTATATATGTTCACGAAAATGTTTTCCGACAATGGAGGAAATTATAAATACGAGTAAATTAATGTAACCTGCACATTTTAATCATCTTATATTGTATCAAAATTCATCTCTCAACTATTCAGGCTGGACTGTAATACAACACAAAAAAATCTACACACGCAAGTTGTGCAACAGGTTCCACGGTATAGTGGAGCCGGAAACAAGTTTTACGTGTAGAGGACGCTGCTTCGGGAGGTCGACGAATTGGATGAAACACATTGGGTGTGAAAAGTAAAATTTGCTGATACTGCACAGAATATTATATTACAGGCACTTCATGGAGTGGAGCACCTTTGACAATTTATCTATAACCAACGGGGGCACTTTTAGGCGGACAGTGTGAGAATTGTTGCGGGAAAGATACATATCTTTTCCTTGTTCGGAATTAGCCTACGCAAGTTATTAACTACCCTGGGTTTAGTGCTTGGGGCATGGATGCGAACTTCACAATAGTCCGAACTGATATCTTTCGGGTTCGTAAAGAATAGACTGAGCCAATACTAAGACGGAGTAAAATGGGTCATACAATCACCCAGGGGCAGATGTCACTTGCAACACAAATATGGTGAATACAGATCTCTTTCGAGGATGTTTTCCACTTAAAGTGCAATTGCGGAGAACGACCGCGTTTATTAAACTTGAGTCCAAATAGGTTATTTCTTCCGGGGCGCAGCTACTCGGCTTTGTTTTTTAAACGAGTTTCAATAAAAAAGGTGAGATCTGCCCAGGGCGGACGGGTTGTACATCCACTACAGCTTTTGCACCTTTTCAGTTGTCGTAATAGACAACGTACCTTAAGTTAGTTCCACAGGGAACATTAACCATTGAAATGCTTTTCTCTCATTCGATTTTGATTCTTAGGAAGTGACTTCGTCCTGCTGGTTCAATTTTGTGATAATGCAAGAAATTTGTAAGTGTTTATGTCCAAATTCGAAAAACAGTTTTATTTGATGAAATCTATACTACTTATGCACCTCTCGCAGATCATTCCTTCAACCCCCCCAGTAATTGGTTCTAAAATTGGTGATTTGTTAGTTTTCAATTTCGATGATCATCGAAGACCATTCTTACCAATCGAAAAAACAGTGATATTACTTTCAGTTTTATCATAGTGCATTATCATCTTATTTTCCAGCACGTTTCAAGCATAGGGAATTTAAAACAGACGGGACTTCATTTTATTAGCAGCGTATACTTGAACCTAAACAAGGAGCAACCTAGGACAGGAAATGACAGATCACCAAGCGAAAGGTTGAATTTGAGAGGAATACACATGATAGTAATCTCTTGATTCAAAAATGCGCCGGAAATGAAAAATGGCTCAATGGAGAAGAAGTAAGTCTTCCCTATTGTTGTACTACTACTATCTTCCTCTTCCAACTGCTTTAATTAATGATAATACCAGAGTAACTGTACTCTCACGCAAAAACGTGGAGGGACAGTCTCATCTAGATTTTCGATAGTGATTCAACATGACATTGCACTAGGCAGAAAGTTTCTGACGCCTTCGGAGGAAATTGGCAGGCCTAATATCGCTTTCTTAGTCCCTCCAATGACCGTACTTTCACAAACGAAATAGCTAAAAAAAAGTTATTGATACCATATTTTTAATATTTTATTATAAAACCCCACAGCCTAATCCAATATTAGAGAACCATCCAGCATTCCACTGGCTACCAGGAACACGGACGAAAATAATAGCAGTTCTACACAAAGTATCAATTGTCACTTGGATCTGAAGAGAGGCACCTCGGACTAAATTCCAAAATTCTGAGTGTTTGAAAAACGCAATCAACAGCAAGGAAAGGGAAAAAATTGCCCATTTTAAATCCATGTTATTTAAGTGAAGTTAATACATTTGGCGGCGTCGAACGGCAGGCGCGCATTTAGTTCTGATAACTTACATTTTGTTTCATTTAGATTGGCGTATTCAAAGGCTTTTGGTCCTTGAAAACGATTTTTGTTTATTTTCCAAAAAAAAATATATATTTCGTTGCGCTGATAAAAAAACAAGCGTTCGAACACTCGAATGAAGCAATGACTCGACTCGTACAACTCGACTTGACAAATGCAACACGACTAGACACGCGAATTGATGAAAATCGAGTCTGCAATCACCATTTGAAAAATGATGTTGTCTGCCGTTGCGTGACTTATCAGAAGAAAGAAGGATATCAAAAATGCAATGTACCTTGCTGATAAGATGATCAGATCGTGGTTGTAAGTAAATAGACGTAACGTGAGATGTGGAAAATTAGTTCTGTCCTTGCTCTTGAATAGATTTAGAAATCAATTCGTGACTCGACTCATGAATGTCTAGACTTCACTTGGACTCGGAAATACAGTTACTAACTCGACCCGAGATACAAATTTTAAATTTTAGTTGAACTTGTACTCGACTGGCAACTCGTATGTCTTTCGACTCGACTTGACTTGGGACTCGAAGTGAAGAGACTCGTTCCCAACAACGAATAATGCCCCCCCCCCCCCCCCCCCCCCCACATAATAAGTGAAATATTTTCTGGATTCGCTTCTGCTCCAGTGTTTACGATATGTTACTTTTTCTAGAATATCACAACAGAAGATTGTGAATCAAAGCAAAAAGAATTGGAAAAATTTTACAACGAGTTGAACAAAAATGCGTGGAAGGTACAAACGATGTTTCTCAAACCTATACCTAAAATTAACCTTAGCTGAAAACAGAAAAAAAATAAATAAAGTTTTTTAACTAATTTATTTCTTTAAAGTTCGTATTTACCAAATTTGTTTTTTTGTCAAGCATGGCCTAAAAAAGGACCACACCTCGGCGGCGCGATCCATCATTGACTCAAGCTCTTAACAAAATATGTTTGACTAATTTTCTCTTTTCTGCAGTTATACTCATTCTATTCTAGAAATCAATCATTCGGAGTTTGTCTTGGTCAGACATTGTCGCTCTGGGTTCACTATCAGTTGTCAGACAGTGTTGAGTGCGACGGCCCTAGTGATAAGCATACTCCAACCCGGAGAGATCTCTCTTTAATCACTTTCCTCTTTCAACCCTACGGGTCCTAGTCCAAGCACAAATGTTATGGTCAAGCGTGTTTCATCAAGCATGTGCAGAGCACGCGTGAAAATGAAATGACCAATGTTACATCTCGGTGAGAGCTAAATCCTCATACTTTTTGAACGCATTGCTTTGGTTTAGTCGCTACAAGGGCGTTTTAATAGGCATAGAAATGGATGTCTATTCCAGACGACCCGACTGTAAAATCCACCCATATGTATCTCATATAAATTCCAACCTAACGTTCCGCTGTCTTGTTCTCTATGGCTGCTGCAGAACGACATCAAAAACAACTTTGAAGATTATTTTTTGAAAGACGTTCCACATTTGGATGCTGTTAAAGAAGATAGAGAAAAAACGATGAAACTAGCTTTGGAGACATGTACGGAGAATGGGGCCCGTCCCCAAAACCAAAATAATCAAGATGCTTATCAACAAAAACTTTCAACAATGCTACTTTTTTATTGAAGAGTAGCCACACGTTGCGCCACCGCAAGCAAGCATTTGAAAGAATCCGACTACTAGAAAGAAAACCGAATGTCCAGCAAACACAACATCCAAGTGGAATAACATCCCGCAACAAAACTTTACCTCTATAAGTAGAGTTGTAATTAGTAGCTTCTGCTCTAAGGCGATAGTAGAACTATCCACAATTTCATTCTTCTCCATTTTACAAATAATAATATAATAAAAAAAATTTTGAACGCACCACAAATATTGACTCTATTAGCTTGTCGCGGATATGCGTGCTAACCGCTTGCCCTTGTACAGAAACAAAAATTGTAATGCAATCGGTCCGGTTTTTGACAGTAATTTTAAACCACCGCCAGTGTTAGTAGAAAAAACTAAAATCCGCCAATTATGGGTCCGTTGCTTTGCGATTCCTATTCACTTCAATTATTTTAAAATAAAAACATGTTGCGGGCCACGCTTCAATCACTCTCTCCTGCAAGATATCCGAATATCTTGGTTAACTTTTTTTTCACAAACCATCTCTGATTTTCACAGAATGACATCGATGGACAGATATTAAGGGAACATAAAAACTGTTAATCTGGATTGAAGCTTATGACTTAATGTGAAAAGGACAAAGCTGGCCAAAATGACACAGGGTGGGTATTATTAGAAAAGAACTCTCTGGGATTCGAGGGAAATGATATAACCTATTTAAATTGAAAGATGCGAGGAAACTGAAAAATTGGCTTGTCCGGTAAAGGTGATTTAAGTCTATTTTACCCACAATTTTTCCATAACAATCAATATTTTTTCAGAAAGTTTTTCGCGAGGATGAAAGCAATCCACTGTAAAGTTGCTAACTAACAACCGCTCAAATGGCAAAGTGGGCAACCATTAATCGCAAAATTCATTAACTGAACCTCAAGTACAAAAAATACTCAAACAGAACAGAACCGCTATAAGTCGAATGTAGTGGTGATATCTGCCCATGGCGATAGGAATGTCATCTCATCACTAGTCTCAGATAAATTTGGTTGCCCGAATCCAGTCGATATATTGGCGATATATATAGCAACCTTAAAAAGAATTATTCTAGACTAGTAGACAGAAAAGTAAGAAAACCGTAACAGTACAACGCATTTTTTTTTTGTGAATTTCTCGCAATACATTCTTAATTATTTAACTAAAATTATTTTGAGTGACCGCGACTTTGGTTAAAAAAGCCTAATTATAGAAGGAAAATCGTGAGAGAGTTTCCCGAATACTTTCGCTCTATTTTAACACAGACTATCTCATATTTTAGTTTAGCGGATTTGTAGATAAGTTGGTTCCGTTCTATGACAGGGGTGCATTATATTTCGAAATCAGAAACTACACATTTTATTTTTTTTTTTTTCTCGTGAATAGCATCCAAAGCAGAACTCAAAAAACCACGATAATAGAGTGCCAATGAACGCTTTCCATCCCTAGAAGATAGAAAAACCAATTTACAATTTCTTGTCCTCCTTTGAGTCGATCTTTTTAATGATATATGTACAAGCCGAGAAAGGAACGTTTAAGCAACGCTGGATCCCCGAACCAGGCTAATTGCTGATTCCGGGTCGGAAATGATTATTGTCATGCAATTTCCAGTGCTATAAATTATTCAATGAACATTTTATCAATGAAATCTGTTCAACCCGTTATTAGTATCGCCCGACGGCCCAACTTGGCTTGAAGTCTAACCGTTTAAATTAACTAACTAACAGCCACTCTATGGTGCTCGAAACGGCTTACCAAATTTTGGTACCTGAGAGGTGCAGCAATGCTTTTAAATTAGAGAAACCCCCAAATGAAGCACAATGGGGCCCACAACGGTGTTTTTCGGTCCTAAATCAAATTAACATTTTCTCGGTTTGGCTTTCCAGAATATTACAAGTAGAAGTGAAATGTAGAGAGGAAAGGAGAGAATTACTGAATAATGTTGATCTACAAATATGAGCAAAGAGGCGAAGCAGGTAAAAGTAGGGCTGGGCACAATCAAATCAATTAGAATATTTTCGATTTCGCATCATTCGATATATATATTTTTTAATTGATATGATTCAAATAATTCTAACAGGCATAGCAAAAGTCCCAGTTTTGGTGCCTTACAGTTTTCCCCCAATCGGCAAAATATAGAAATTGTATGGATACACAATTTCACTAATTTAACATAAACAGAAGTAATAAGGGGGATATACGATCAATTTCACACTGAACACAATACAGAATAGAACTCAAAATCTTGCCAAAAGATACGCCTAATTTATACATAGGTTGTTTTTCCTCTAAAATGCCGAATTCTATCGACTTGGGCTGGAGCAACTCTAATCTGATATATTCGAATCAGTTCGTGGGTAGGTTTTCCCATTAGAAATTTTTTTGTCTAATCATAAGACACAGAATGGTGTCCAACTTATGTTTTCAAATGTGAACAAAGTGATGTTGCGATGGTGTCCAAGTAATGTTGCGAATGAGGATCCAAGTGATGTTACGAATATGTACACATAAATTTAAATGTTGCGAATGTGTACAAAGTGAGGTTGCAACGTGTGTCCATGTGATATTGCGAATGAGTCCAAGTGGATGCTAGCGAAATTTGTCATGTGATGTGTGCGCAGTGTGGTCCATGTAAGTTTGCGAATGTGTCCAGTGAAAGCGCTGTGAATGTGTCCATGTGATGTTGCAAGATGTGTCCATGTAATTTGCGAATGTGATCCGAGTGTGATAATTGCAAAATGAGCCCAAGTCATTGCCTGCGAATGTGGAGCCCATGTGAGTTGACGAGTCGTGTCATCAATGTGATAGGGTTAGCAGAAAATGTGGTCCAAGTGAATGTTGCATGAGTAGTGTCCTATGGTGGATTATTGCAAATGAGCCCAAGTGATGCGGCGAATATTTCCATGTGATGTTGGCGAGTGTTTTTCCAAGTAAATGTTTTGTCAAGTGTGATTCATGTAGATGTTGCGAATCGTGTCCAAGTGATGTTTGCAAATTTGGTCTAAGATGATGTTTCAAAATATGTCCAAGTAATGTTGCGAATAAGACGTCCAAGTAATTGTAGCAAATGGTCCAAGTAATGTTTGCGTATCGAGTCCAAGTAATGTTGCGTAATGTGTTCCAAGTAATGTTGTGAATGTGTCCTCAAGTGATGATTTGCGCAAATTTGTCCAAGTGCTGTTAGCAAATGTGTCCAAGTAATGTTTTGAATGTGTCCCAAGTAAATGTTGTGAATGTTGTCCAAGTTATGTGGCTATGGCTGTCCGATCGTAATGTTCTGAAAGTTCCAAATTATGCTGCATAATGAGTCCAAAGTAATGTTTTGCGAATGAGATCCTGGCTGTGAATGTGTGCCCAGGTTTATGTTAGCGAATTGTGGTCCAAGTAATGTTGTCTTCTGTGTACCAATAGTAATGTGTGCAAATGTGTCCAAGTAAGTTCCGAATGTGTGTCCCAAATAATGTGTGGCGAAGTGTCCAAGTGATGGTGGTCGAAGGGTGGGGGGGGTTTTCCCAAGTGGATGTCGTCGACATGTGTTCCAAGTAATTGTTGTCGACATAGATCCAACCTAATATTATGCCGAATGACTCCAAGTAATGCTGCGAGTCTGTCCATGGGATGTTTGCGAATGTGTCCCTAAGGAAAAATGTCTGCGAATGGTTCCGATGATGTATGCGAAAGTGTCCATAAGTAATGTTGTGAATCGTGCCATGTGATGTTGCGAATGTGTCCAAGGTAATGTTTACGAATGAGTCCAAGATGATGTTGGCGGATGTGTGTCCCATGTGATTTATGCGAATCGGGTCCAAGTAATGTTGCGAATGAGTCCAAGTAATGTTTGATCGAGATGTGTCCATGTGATGTTGCGCAAATGTGTTCCCAATGTTGATGTTGCGACATGAGTTCAAGCCGTAATGTTTCGAGTTTTGTTTTTCCATGTGATGTTGAAGAATGGAGTCCAAGTTCAATGTTGCGAGTGGTGTGCAATGTGATGTTTGCGAAGTGGTCCAGGTTAATGTTGTGCAAATAAGATTCAAGTAATGTTGTGCGAATGAGTCTGTTGTGAATGTGTCCAGGTTATGTTTGCGGAATGCGATCCAAGTAATGTTTACGAATGAGTTCAAGTGAATGTTGCCAATGTTTCTGAATAATGGTGCGAAAGAGTCCAAGTAATGCGGTGAAAGTGACCAAGTGATGTTGCAAATATGTTCCGAGTGATGTTGAGCGAATGCGTGTCCAGAATATTGCGTAAGCGAATGAGGCTCCAAGTGATGTTGCCGAACAGAGTCCAGGTAATTATTTGCGAATGTGTCCAAAGTAATGTTGCGGAAGGATCCAATGGTAAGTTGCGAATAGTGTACCAAGAAATTGTTTCGAAAGTGTTCAAGTGATGTTGCGAAGTGTGCCCAAGTGATGTATGCGAACTGTGGTTTCCAAGAAATGATAGCGTAAATGTGTCCAAGTGATGCTATTGCGAATGAGCGCCAGGTAATTTTGCGACATGATGTCCAAGTATCTTTTTGGCGAATGTAATCCAAGTAATGTTGCGACGTGATCTCAATGTAATGATTTGCGAATGTGAGCGAATGTGTTCAAGTGATGTTATGCGAATGTGTCCCAAGTGATTGGTTGCGAATGTTGTCCAAGTGGGAATGTTGCGAATGTGTTCAAAGGGAAATGTTCGCGAATGTGTCCAATTGATGTGTTGCGAATGTGTTCCAACTAATGTTGCGAAAGTGTCCCAAGTAATGCTTGCAAATGAGTCCCCAAGTAATGTTTGCGAATATGAGTCCCAAGTAAATGGTTGGCGAAGTGAGTCCAAGTAATTTTTTTTGTACGACATGAGTCCAAGTATATGTATTGCGAATGAGTGCCAATTAATGTGTTGCGAATGAGTCCAACTAATGTTTGCGAAATGAGTCCAAGTGATGTTGCCGAATGAGGTCCAGGTAATATTTGCGAAGTGTCCATATAATGTTGCGTAAGAGTCCCAAGTAAGTGTTTGCGAATGAGTAATCAAGTAATGTTGGCGAATGTTTTCCAAGAAATTTGTCGAATGGTGTTCCCAAAAGTGATGTTGACGAATGTGGTCCCAAGTGAATGTTGCGAATGTGTCCCAAGAGATGTTGCGAATGAGTTCCAATGTTTGATGGTTTTTTTTTTTTTGCGAAATGAGTCCAAGATGATGCCCTGCGAAATGTGTTTAACTAATGTATGCGAATTGTGTCCAAATAATGCTGCGAATGTGTCCAATGATGTTGCGGAATGAGTCCAAGTGATGCTTGCGAATGTGATCCAACTAATGTTGCGAATGAGTCCAAGTGATGTTGCCCGAAGAGAGTCCAGGTAATATTTGCGAATGTGTCCATGTAATGTTGCGTATGAGTCCAAGTAATGTTTGCGAATGAGTCCCAAGTGATTGAGTGATTGCCCATACCAAAGGGAAAATTCAATACTGAATCTAATTGCTCAACCGGTGATATGCAAACGATATTTTATTTTTTGCCCAACGTTTCGATTTTTTTTACCTCAAAAATTTAGAGTATTTTATCTGTTTGCTTTACTAGTCTTATTTTTAGAACGCCCCTTTACAGTAAAAGGTATTATCCGATGACTTAACCTTTCCATTGTCCTGATTGAAGAACGTCTTGTATAGACATTGGAAACAGTTGGCAAAAATAAAATATCGGTAGGCACAATCACCGGTTGAGCAATTAGATTCACTGTGCCTAAGTATATTTGCGATCTGTTCCAAGTGATAATGACGAATGTGTCCAGGAATGCTGCTGCGAATATTTCCAAATATGACGTATAATGCTGAATGTGTGACAACCTTTCCTACTTCCTCTTAACCTGTCAGCGCGCGCGAAAATCATTCACCTTAGCCTTCTCTGGCATTTCAAACGCAATTTGTTACAAGGATTTGTAGATAGAGAATACGTGAATAATGGTTGTTGATTACAAACAAGCTCATAAATAGAACCCTGATCACACTTTTGTAGAGTGCCTTGAAAGAGCTTTCAAGAGGGTATCAGCATTGTGAAGGAGAAAATCGACTGAGCTGGAATTGAAGTAGAAAGAAAACAGATGTATATACTGTTATTAGATAACACTCTCGAAGTGGAAATGGATGAAGCATCCAGGTAAGGTGAAATTTTTTCTTCGCTCGATACTGGGCAATACAACTTGCTGCTCATTATATATGCCTGGCTCAGTTCTGTCAGTGTACATGGATTAACTTTGAACATTCTCAGGTACTTTTAGCTCACCATGTGTATTCTATTAAGCCACCCCATATAATTGGCCGCTAGTCGCACTCATTCCCGGCAGCTGCTTTCTTGGTCCAGTCATAAAAATTTGGGGTTCACCACGTCCATTTTTGTTTAAGCTTGAGTCACTAGTGGTATTTCGAAGGGGCGCAATTTCGTCCTGTCAGAAGATAAACTTTCTGATTAAAGTTTTGTCAGAGTAAAATTTTAAAACAAAAAAAAATAGAATTATGGTTTAAACTCATCGAATACTAGTGAATTCAAATTTTTAGGTTTGGCCGGCCGCGATAACCCAGCGGTATTATGGAAAATGGGGGGGGGTGCCGGGCGTGGTTGGGGTTTTGGCTCTTAAGCGCGAGTTTAGGGTCTCGAATATCTCAATGCGGTCGATCCGAGCCAAATATAAACTCCCATGTCCATCCACCCACTCAACCAGAGTGTGTAATAAATTGGAATGGTTTCTGTTCGAACCTGGAAAGACCACTCAGCACTCTTTGTTTGCTCGAGAGAGCGCTTGGTGTAGGGTCCTTCGCTCGGCAGGGGAGCGATCCACTCCGATTGAGTTAATGTGCTACTAGAAAAACAAGATATATATCAAGCGGTCATAATCGATGTTTTAGCCCGTCCGCGCATTTTGTTGCATATATCCATTGTAAAAATTTCTAAAATAGCCGTTACTACTTGGTCTACACAATAGGAAATTCTCTATTGATATTTGAGGTAAATTAGAATATTAATCTTAGGACATGCCTTTTATCGCATTTTAGAAAAAAAAACTATTAGTAACAATTAACAGCATCAGCATAACTTTGTTTTGTGTGACCGAATCTTACACTAACTCTGTAAGGGATCAAGTTATCTTCCTCAGATTTGGAGCTAGTTTCTTTATAACCCCTTCCTGAGTGGTTCACACTTCCAAGGCCCTGTACAAGCAGCCACTCAGCGAACGGCAAGGTTCACAATCGGCAACAGATATGATCATTTTTTTCACGTGTAAACAAAGATCACCCTACAAGCTTCACTGTAACAAAATAGACATCAAAATCGCCGTTCTTTGGCTGTAATTTTATTTAGTAATATTGAACTAAAATATAAAATTGAATTGTTAGCCAATTATTGCTTACGCCGATTAGGTGCGGTTCATCAACAGCCAAAACTTGGCATATACATAATCTATTTGGGGAACATGAAAATAGTGCATTTGAACGGTAAAAATTTTGAAAATGAGATTTTGATTTCGAAGGGATTTTCACTCTAATACCGAATCCAGTGCTAAAAAGGGTATTGTAATGAAATTGCATAACATGATTCTATTCAATAAAAACTCGTGGCTCAGTGATGGCAACCTAATTTTCTTCCTAAGGCGTAACGAATAATATAAGGCATAACAAATTTTACACGAAACTAGGTAAAGTATTACTTGATAAACTGGTTTTACGTATTATATAAAGTTTTATCGGATATTTTCCCGATAAAAAGTGCATTTTCTCGGCAAACAGCCCAAAAAAAAAATTGCGCGACTTCGACGAGAAAATATTTTTACAAAAAATATTCGGCTCTCGTCTTTGTGTCTTCCCAAAATTTGGTATTTTTAGACGTCACTGCTCATATGTAGTATAAAGTTGGTAGGTGTGGTTAAATATGACCGACTGGGCATTACACCGGGTGCTTTGAGCGTCATTCTGTGTTCCAGGTATGTAAGTTTCAGAATGTATTGCGCCGCGTATGTGAAGTTCAGACGCTGTCGGACCTTAAAAGCAAACATTTTTGTATTATTTAATCTTTTGGTGATTGGTTATAATAAAACTTTTTTTCAATATTGTCGAGCCCCGTTGTAAATCAGATACACAGCTATTCCAGTCCATATCCAATTTGGACAGCGCGAACGTCTTTTTTTCTTGTTTCTAAACTGATATAGGTATTTAAAACGATTGGGAATAATTTTTTTCAATCTTGTATAAATTGAATTATATTCGAAATTCGATCCGAAAAAATATTTGCTTGCATCTCTAGTCCTAGGTTTTTTTAATATAATTTCTCAATAGTCTTTGCTTTCGTTGTAAATAGCGCTGGGCAAAAATCTTTTGTTATTCGAATATAATTTGGATATTTTGTTGAATCGGATCGAATCATTAATTTCATATCAATACCGATATGCCATTTTTATTACTACAATTTATCAAAATCATACGATTTAATAATATTAGCATAAGCACTCTGAGTCTGCACTAGCATGTCTGAGAACAAAAAGTCTCATATTTTATTGACATAATACAATAGATTTCGGTCGAATTTGGCCAAAATCGATTGTATTTTGTCGTTAAAAATGAAAATTCTACTACGTGTCTACAATTTGCGCGTTGTAAAAGGGCTTTACAAGTGAACAGAAAATAGTAGATGGCTTTATCATTGCCCAGAGAGGTAATGTTACGTGAGAAATGGTTTCTGCTCATGATATAGTTCCAGGGCTCCCAACTACAATTTATCAAAATCATACGATTTAATAATATTAGCATAAGCACTCTGAGTCTGCACTAGCATGTCTGGGAACAAAAAGTCTCATATTTTATTGACATAATACAATAGATTTCGGTCGAATTTGGCCAAAATCGATTGTATTTTGTCGTTAAAAATGAAAATTCTACTACGTGTCTACAATTTGCGCGTTGTAAAAGGGCTTTACAAGTGAACAGAAAATAGTAGATGGCTTTATCATTGCCCAGAGAGGTAATGTTACGTGAGAAATGGTTTCTGCTCATGATATAGTTCCAGGGCTCCCAAAGGGCCAAGGATATCTGCCAAATTAATGTTGATTAGTTGGTTCATTTCAGTCACTGCTTCAAATTTTCTTCAGAGAAAATTTGCATTGTGAAAAAAATGAAGTATTTTCAACAAATACACAAAGGTAAATATTTTTCAGAATGCATCGATAGAAGATTTGATCAAAGCGCGTGCCAATCTGAAAGAAACATACCATACTTGTCGCATAAAGTCAAAACTGACAAATTATATTGGTTTTGTGGGAGATAGAATTTTGGAGCTTGACGAGGGTGACAGGGAGTTGATGAAAAACGAATGCGAATGTGTTAAAGCATGGCTTGTTGGAAATGTTGTAAGTTTCTTTTTCCATTGTTGTTCATACGATGTGGGCGCTGTGGGCTAGCGGTGGTTAACGCATTGGAAACGCGGGTTCACAAAATCTGGTTTGAGCGTCTGCAAATACGGCATTACATTTTAAGTCCATCATTTAAGTCCAGCTTTTGTTAGTCAGTGATTGATCGCGCTGCCAAGGGAATTCATTCTTTAAATGGAAATGCATTTGTCTGGAAACGCTCGAATAATTATTATCTCCTTCAGTAAAAAGAGGTGAATTTGAAGCGATCAGATTTTTGAAATCGCTTTTTGTTTTAAAAGCAAACATAGATATAAAAAACGCGCCTTCTATCGGCGTAATCGCTGCACTATATTATGGCGGATATATTATGTACAAAGTGTTCACCGCTTACGTTTGTTTGTCTAACATTTTATGTGACTTGTTTGCATAACCAGTGATAATTAATTTGTTTCTTCAAGTCTCTGTTCTCTCAACCACTCCTAGAGTAAGTTTATTTACACAAAAAAAATTGTTCTAGCCCTCTTGTCCCTATTACCACGTTCAAATTAACAAATCAGGATAGTTGTTACTAAACTGGACAATTCGATTCGATGATTCGAATCGATTCGAAGCTCAATTTATTCGAATAAATCTTAAATTGTTCATAAGAACAATAACTTGATAAATGAATTAAATTTTTCATTTTTATTCCAAAAAATGCAATCGATTTTTTTATATTTTATATTATAGTTTGTTGCTAAAATATGAAAATTGTTGCTCTTATAAGATTAAGATTTATAAGAAAAATTTCGCTACTTTCTCTTTTAAAGTCGATTACTATAAAATTACTTAAAGTTACTTCCAAAAATTATTTTGAATAACTCTTATAGTATATTACTCTGAAATTACTATAGAATAACTATAGAGATATTATACTGCGAAATCTTAAAGTTGTATACTATAAAATTACTATAAGATTTCTATTACCATAAAGCAATTTTAACGTCTTAATTTCATTACTATAAATTTACTATAAACTTAAAGTAATTTTATAGTAAATTTTTTATTAGGTAGGCATGGAGTGTGAATTGAAAATACACCACATACTATAAATTTCTTAATTTTCACAATGGAACAAGTTGCGATAATAAAATATGATATTTGTTCTATACATGGAATTAATGATTCGATTCGATTCGAATAAATTACTCGAATCAGGTTCGAATTCCAAATGATTCGGTTTTGCCCAGCCCTTAGTTGTTACACATATTTCAGTTTGTACGAAATATGTACGAAGTATTTTATTTTTAACTGCAGGATGCCAAAGTAGATGATTACAGAGCAAAAATATGTAGCTTTGAAGATGAAATATTTCGAACTGAACACGAAAGCAAATAAGGTATTTCATAAACTATACAACCATCTCACATCGTAAACTGTGCCAAATATGGGTAATCTTACTGTTCCTTTATAATAATAATTTCCCAAAATTGAAAATAGTTCAGTACAGTGTTGATGAGAATCATGCAAATACGAACTGTTGGTGAACTGTTCCTTGTGCAGCGTTCCATCAGCAATAATGAAATGAACTTTATTTATGTTCACAAATGTCTAATGTTTACGAAATGATCTTGCGTCTTGTCAATACATTCAGTTTCGAAACAATGAGGAACCGATTGGCTGTGGATCACAGTGCCCGGAAAGGCTGTGGATCACAGTGCCCCCGCCCACAGTCATGCATTGCTTTTTGAAGTCATTTTTGTTCCTAGATATTGATCCTATTTGAGTTGAACAACTCTCAAAGATCGGTGAACTCAGTGCCTTTTATGTCAGTGTATTTATGCTTCTCTTATCCCATCATAATTTCCACTTTGTCAAGTATGTGCCACAGATGGACCGCGTCTCATCGACGCGATCCATTAGTGACACATGCTTAACAAAAGATGCCTTCAACGAAAGTTTTTTTTTCCGATTGGGCTGCCTTTTCTAGGCAAAAAGCAAAAGGATATCATAAAAAGCACTAGAAAAGCCGTTCAGGAGTATTTCCACAGGTAAAGTTATTCCGTATGACCTTGGGGTACTAATATGGACATATTTTTTGCTTGAAAAGCAGATAGAAAGTATTCACTCAAAGTCACTATTGTTAGAAGCTCCTTATCGTCGTTTTTCTACTTAGGGAGCCGTCTCTGGCCCTGTATATTGTTTTGCTCTTTGTATATCAGTGATCGTTCCTTCCAACCGCGTTGTTAAATTCAAAACACGATATTTAATCAGAAAAATAACCACAAAACGAGAACCTATAGTCGGTTACTTCTATCTTTTCATTCGAAGGTTTATTGAACATTCACCTAAACAGTTTTCGATTAAATGGGTGTAGAATAATTGCAAAAATAATTTTATACAACAGTTGAATAATTGATTACCCAAAACAAATTTATCCCTTACTTATTATGTAAACAGAATAGATGAGATACACAAGAACATGAAGTATGTTCATGTTTTTATCTGTTATTAAATTCGTTACAAACTTTTATAACCCATTCTAAGACTCAACTTATGTTGCTAATCAACTCCATCAAGCAAGAGATTCAAAAATTGAATGCGGTCGACAAAAAGGAATTAAATGAACAAATTGAAGAAGCCAAGGCATTGCTGTTTTCCAAGGTAAATGTAATTATCAGATTTCTAACGGCAGAAACTCGAGGGGTCACAACTATGCGTGGGCAATTTGATTCGGTAATTCGTATTGCTCAAAACAAAGTTACTTCGAATCAATCAAGAATCGGCCATAGGAAAAAAAACTTGCTTGATGAAGTGGCATTTTTTACGACACAATGCAATATTTTTGACAAAATTGAACCAAATTCTATTGCATTATGTCTTTCTTAAAACTTTTTGTTCCCAGACAAGAAGTATTCACAATTAGATAATAATTTGTCTTTAATCTCTTTAGTTGGGTCTTTTCATGGTTGGTTGATAAGCTGTATGAAGTTAAGATTACTTCTGATTGTGCTGCACACATAAAATCTTTGAAGAATCATCTTAATTGTCCCCATAAAGGGGTAGCATAAAAGTTATTGGATATATGGCCTTCGTGTACGCACTCGCATGCTCCGCGGTCTTGGATGACTTATTTGCCGGGTATTTTAAACTGACATGCAAAATTTCCTCGATACTCAGTCACAGAAAACACGAAAAGAAATGTAAGTGAAGCGTTCACGATTCCCTTATCCACAAAACCCCATTCTATGCCTGACACCAAAACACGAGGCTATATCGTTCGCCGCCTTAACCAGTTTCTAACGAAGCATAAAGCCGCGCCTACGGAGATGAAATCCAAAAACCCCTTTTTAAAAAAATTGGGAACTTTTCCCCAGCCTTTTACGAACCCAATAATTTGGGCTGATTTCTCTCGCGCAGTATTTGACTGGATTATTACGTTTCGCAGCTTAGGACACGACCTTAGCGCTCACTGTATTTTAACAAAGATAGTTCAGTCCTGTTTGGAATATTTTCCGCTTAAAGTACAACTGTTGTTACCGCGTCGATGCAGATAATTTGGCTATTATAGGCACTGCTTCTGGCCTTGCTTGGATGAATTTTGATAAAAGCACTGGAATATATTAAAAAATAGTCAAAAACGTTCGCTTGATTAATAATTTGTGCTTTGTTTTATATGCAGGAAGCCAAAGCAGCAGAATGTAAGGCAAAACGTGAAGTGTTGAAGAAAATGTATAACGAATTTTGCATGAAAGCAAATAAGGTCGTATGCTTTTACATTATAGTATAAAGACTCTTATAGTTAAAGATGACAAAATACACTTTTTTCCAAATTAGGTTAACTAAAACAAATTTAACACAGAAATAAATAACGTATTTTCTGGTGACCTTGTTTCACTTTCAAAGCTAACTAGTACTTAGATTAAAAACTAGGTAAACTAGGAACAACGATTTTCAGATCTTATTTTTAAAAAATTGGCGTTGCAAGCTGAATTATGGTCGATCAATTTTAGCTCGGCTCATGCCCTTCAGTAATCTCAGCAAAATATTTTTGCGCGTTTTTGGCGCACAATTCTTGAACTTCTTTACCTTATTTTATTCGGAAGTAGCAAATGCAAAATCTCCAAAATTGATAAAATCCTGCATGACATATTTTGATTCAGTGAACTAGGTCATTTGGTTGCATTTAACGCATTTTTATTAGATTTCGAGAATGAAATCGAATACAATATGATTCACCCAGTTTTTTATTATACTAATTATCTAGTTTAAAATAGGGCAAATTTGCCCATGGCTTACCGAGTAAATTTACTAGATAAATTTTCAGAACGAAAACTAGGTGAAAGTTCAAGTAAGTAAATCAAATATCAATGAAACTAGGCAAAAGTATTTTGAAAATATACTCGCTGAACTGGGTAGGTAAACTCCATCTTTTTACCTACAATTGCGGTTCGGTTTTGTTAAGCTCTACACTGTAACAAAAGTATAGAAAATTTACTGGTCATTTGGGGAATTGCATGTTTCCAAGCGAAATATTGACGAGATTTATGCCATTTATGGGTGTTGATGGAAGGCACCGCGAAGGTGAAAAATCAATTTTGAAATTTTGTTCACTACCACCAAGTAATTAAATTACGTGATTTTGTTGCATTTCTTGTTACTGTGTAGAAATATAATACTAATTGGACAAAATTCTTTTTGAAATGTGAAGCCATATTTTTTCGGGTAGTTTTATATTAGAATTCTTCATTCAGAATATTGAAGGCGGGAATGAAAAAGGTTTGCAAAGTGATAAGACGAATCAACGGGCACAAGCCAACGGCAGCGAAAGATCTCCGACATTGGAGGTGGCCAACGAACCGACGAAAAGTGTTAGTTTACACTTTTATACTAACGAAAATACGCGCCGAAAGCGCTAAGAAATCCGTTGAAATTCTGTGAAACATAGCTTAATTTCAGCTGAATACATATTCTGAGATATAAGTTATAGACGTCACTAAGGAAAATAGCGATGATCGCAAAACATTCATGATGATTTTGTGGACTACGCCATATCGCCATGTTTAGTGGGTTTTTCCCATCACAGACACAGCATTCTTACCTCGCTTATAACACAAATATCAATAAAACAATTTCACGTCCGTAAAGCAAGGTCCAAAGTGGGATGCATATTAGGGAATGGTTGGCGTAGAAAGAGTTTTTTTTCACAAACGGAACATGGCAATCATTAATGAATTAATACAAAATTATGTATTTAATTTTATCGACTCCCTACTGTACGAGTGACATAACATTAAATGAAAATTCTCTCTGAAACCCGCTTGTGTGCAATGAGATGAAGGAATTATAACGCGGAGAGGACAATCACATAAACTCTATGCAGAACAAATATGTTATTATTTTTATGTAGTTATGTTGAGAATACTAAAAGCATGAATCCGAAAGCAGCAGACAAATGAAAAATGGAAGAAAAAAAATAGTTCATGAAACCTGAATGCAAAAACCGAAACATGAAAACACTTTTGAAATTGTCCTCAATAAATTATAGTCCAAAACAGCAATTATTCTACCCATTAACAATGATTAAGGTTGAATGAGGACTTATACCCCTTAATATAATCTTATGCTTTGAAATCCTGTTCACAATATTTTCCAACTGAAAAATGACGCAATCCAGCAAAAATTTATCTATCATTTAATGTCAGTAGTAGTGCGCTAGTTCTTATGATTTTTTCCAGTACACTTTAAAACACCTTTACCATTATTAAACATCATATTAATCCACACATTAAGCCGAGACCGCAAAAATTCCCCCCTCTTACAAATAGGGCACCATTTGCAACACCTCAGAGTAGTTCGTTGAACGTCGCTTGCATTTATCTGAGTAAATGTAACAACCCTATCAATTACTAAAACTAGCAGTAATACATTTTTCTTAATATTAACCCAACATTACTAGTAACATAGGATAAGTACGCTCCAATCTGGGTCTTGCAATTCATACCTTATAAGGAAGTAGCAAACACAACTATGAAATATTGTTTTACTTTATAAGCGAAGCGTTTGCTCTAGGAAGCTTCCTACCTAGAAATAAACCAACTTAACGCGAAAAACTTAAATGTGTCAATGATCTAGTACAAAACTTAGTACCAGTAGCACTCAAAGCCATGATAAATGACTAAAAGGAAACATAGAAGTTATAGGAAGTTTGATCATTGTACAGGGCAGATACCACTCACTACACTTTACCATGATAGTTCAGTTTTGCTTGGGATGTTTTCCGCTTATAGTACAGTTTTTGGCATTCCATTTCGTAGTAGCTCTTTGCCATTCGAGCGGCCAATAGGCACGGCTGTTGTACTTGCTCAAATTAAACTTCTATTTAATGAACACATAATGCATACACAGACACAACAGAGATACGAGCCTATCGGTGTGGTAATGTACAATGAGTGCATCTGATTCATGCAATGATAAAACCATCTCTGAATGGTAATATCAGTATATGATTTTTGAATAATTTTACACCATCTTCGTACATTTAGAATACAGAAAAGATTGCAAAGACAGAAAACAAAGAACTGGAGAGTGATCATAACAAAGATCAACAGGTACAAGATTCGAATAATTT
>OZ023148.1:17196548-17213252 GCA_963675895.2 Styela plicata
GGAGCTTCTTTACACAAGTTCAATTACCTCCTATTATGACGTCATCATTAGCCTACGGAATTTTTTAAAATTTTAATTCTCTCTCTTTTCTAGGTTTTAAATACGCCGCTGTAGCTACCTTGTTGTGATAAAGAAACATTCCATCCACTTGCGATCATCTCTTCTTGTGGAACAAAGTACATTGAAAACAAAGTTCCACCGCCGCCCAAAAGCAGTATTATTAATACCAACTTAGGTCGCCTCGTTTTATCGGTTATGGCACCAAGCAGTGGGGGTAGAAGTATTGAAATTATTCGTTCTAGCGTCCATATGATTCCAGTTTGTTTTGTTGACATTCCTAAATGCTTCATGAACACGGAACGATATAGGAGAGCACATGATTCACCTGTAAATTTATGCATAAAAGATAAGGCATTATTTTGATTACAACCGATTCCAGTGGGCTCCAGTGGCGCAATCGGTTAGTGGGGCGTACTTATATGACTGATACGGAGTTATGCGGAATTTGTGAGTTCGAGCCTCACCTGGAGCAGCTTTTAGCGTTTCCTTATTTCGTTTTAAAAAACGGTGACTTGGCAAGTCAACCGCCTGCCATTCAAAGTTGTATGGCGTATAGAAGATCGTGGGTTCGATCCTTACGTGTAGCAGATCGTCGTTTAATTTAATCAGAAAAAAGCATAAGCATTTGTATTGGCATTTTGGCAAAGATTATTTGTTGGATTATCTTCCTATCAGAAAAGTACTTTCGACAAGCAATAATCGCCTGATTGCGATTTGATATGCTTGAAAAATCCCGGTGCCACAATGTGGTGGCTTTGAAATACTACCTGCTGTGATAATTGGGTGAAAAGGAAGTGGCAAAAAGCAAATAATTTATTAATGGAAGACCGTTACCCAGCCTATTATTAAAAAGGGGAGTACAGAAAGGACTAGTTCGGCTCCAGTGGCGGTCAGCGCGCCGAGCTGATATGACGGATACGGAACAATATGGTGGTTGTGAGTTCGAGGCTCACCTTGTATGGAATATTAGCAACAAAGCTTGCGAAGACTGACGGTAGTTTTAAAAACGCAATCAGTAGTCAATGGTGGGCGATTGATTTCTTGTCCATATTTGCCGGGGTGCACGCCAATCGGTTGGTGTGCTGTATTTATATAACAGATACGCCTCATCAAGGGCAGTTCACATGTTTTCGTTTTAAGATAACAGAACTGTTAATTTGACTAGTTGACCAACTTGAATATTTGCTATTCATAATTGTAAGAAGCGTAGGCTGCAGTGGCGTAATCGGTTACTTATACGACAGATACGGAGGTAGGCAGAGTTTGTGGGCTCAAGCCTTACCCGGAGCGAGCTTTTTTATTGGTATTCTATAGAATAACTGAAGTAAACGTTACAAAAACGACGACAATTTCAGAAACGTGATCAAATATTATCGTACATGTATGATGTCATAACCGACGATTCCTTTCCCTTATTTTGTGACGATTCTTTCATTTCTCACATACAAGCATAAATGCAGTGAAGACAAAGTTTCACGCTGATACAGAAAATATTTAATCTGCCTATCACATACTCGAGCAGAAACAATTGCGGGTAATGTTTCGCTAATGTCGTAAAATCTGAAATACTGTACGGTTCGAAATAGAATCCAGTCCATTTTATTTTTACTTTGAAAAACATTCACTAAAATTCGTAATGACAAACGGCACTTTGCTCACTATTATTAGCAATATTGGAAAAACACACAATGGAGCAATACAGGTGGGATCGTGCTGTCGGCTCCAGTGGCGCAATCGGTTAGCGCGCCGTACTTATATGACAGATACGGAGTAATGCGGAGGTTGTGAGTTCGAGCCTCACCTGGAGCAAAATTTATACCTATGTCGTGTCGTTTCAGATAAAAGCCTCGTTATTTGGTCTTTTCAAAAATAGTGAAACATATTAAAACAAAGTCTTGCTCATTTTGCCAACAAGTTGCAAGTCACGTGTGGAAAAATACTTCGCAGGAATTTCAAATTCGCTTAATTTGTGTAAGCAGCTATTGGTGTTTCGTCTTGGTGTTTTGTGTTGAGCCTCTGCTAAGTTTTTTTTTATAATGTCATTTGCATTAAATGATCAGCTAGAATTGGACATGAAACTAATTTGAAGCAGTGAAAAGGCCACGTAATTATTGGGCAGTGGGGGGGGGGAGTAGGAGAGTTCCATTTAGCCTAAATACGCTATTGTTCACAAAAATGTTCTTAGCTGCGACCAGGCTTCCGCATCAATGTCGAAAAATTTCAAATATTATATAGGGTATTTTTTTGGATGAAAATGAGATGATCAAGCAGAATTGCCGTTGCAAAATCACGGTTGCTAAAGTTTTCCCTATTTTATAAAATCTTGCAGTTCTGCTTCGCCCTCCTCAGAAAAAACGGACAACCGAGCAATACAACAAGCGACGCACGGCCCGCTCCAGTGGCGCAATCGGTTAGCGCGTCGTACTTATATGACAGATACGGAGTGATGCTGAGGTTGTGAGTTCGAGCCTCACCTGGAGCAAGGTGTTGAGCCCTTTAACAAAAAATGGAGGATTAATTAAACGAGAAAAACCGACCCCACTCCGGTAAGTGGTGAAAAATATGAGAATCGCCACTTATCCATACCAAGAACAAACCCCCTATCGGGATTTTAAACACCATACTTTGTGATACGAGGTCAAAGTGCTCTAGTTGTTTCTGGAATATCCAGACAAAATCTTACATTGGGCAAACTCATCAAAAAAGGCTAAAATTTGAATTTGAAATTGCTTTGCTTCACGCAAAATAGTTTTGTCTCGCTATCTCGCTCATGTGAACGGAACGTTCTGCAGTCTTCTATATAAAGACGAGTGGTATGCCTGTCGCACCAGTCGATTAGTCGTTTGGCTCTCCATATAGTTATATGACAGATACGAAAGTTCTAAGGCATATTTATTCAGAAGGATTGACAAGCTTGCACCCAATATAAAGGATTCGAAAGGAGAATTTGTAAAGCAGAAGCACGTCGGCTCAGTGGCGCAATCGTTTAGCGCGCCGTGCTTATATGAAAGATATTGAGTAATGCGTGGGTCGTGAGTTCAAGCCTCACATGGAGCAAAAAATACAATAAATAAATCGGCAATAAATATGGGGGGTCAACTAGAATTCGACATGAAACTCGCAACAAGTATACAAGGATGCAGCACGGCGCTCTTTGGGCGCCAGGGCGCAATCGGTTAGCGCAGCGCACTCCTATGACAAACAACCATCATGGCAAAGTGAGTGGTATCTGCCCTGGGTAATGGCAAAGCCATCTACCGCTTCTTTGCTTCTTTTTAGTCGTCTAATACGACACGCGGGAAATACGTTAGGACTATTCTAAATCCCGTACCTACAGGGAATAAAATATACGATAAGAATTGTTTTCCCGTCATTATTTACCAGTCGGCCAATTTCTCTTGATTCATGTTTGATGAGGTGTGATCAAGTCAATAAGGATAGATTCATGAGTGTTAAATATATGACAAAATAAGTTCTCTGACTGTTAATACACATGATCTTGCTTCGGGTGAGTAATCACACAAGAATTCAACTCGCAGCAAGTAAAAACACTTATGGAAGATCGCATAGTTTAGCTCTACTATCACCGGAGAGATGTACAATGGATCAACGCAATAACGCACACTCTGTCGGCTCCAGTGGCGCAATCGGTTAGCGCGCCGTACTTATATGACAGATACGGAGTGATGCGGAGGTTGTGAGTTCGAGCCTCACCTGGAGCATTTTTTAGATGTATTTAGTTTCTTCTTAACATGATCCCACTTGCAGATAATGACGGAAGTACGACAAAACCCCTCACCATTTTCCACAGCGAGTTTCAAGTCTCGTGTAAACAAATCTTTTTTCGGCATTTCAAACACCATTATGAATGAATAGCTTATGTTTTGGGTGGCTTCGACAGATGTGGCCGATGGGGTAGTCGACAGATGCAGAGCAATGCGGAAGGTACGAGTTTGGGCCTCATCTGCAGCTGTATTTTAAAATAAATGCCAAGTTTTTTTTAATAGCATTTGCAAATAATATCGGACGAAAAAAGCAAGAATTCGACACGAAACTCGCAGCAAGTAAAGCACTTCAATGGAAGATCGCATAGTTCTGCTATCAGAAAGAAACGCAATCGATAAATGCAACGACCTTCGCTCACTCCGCCCCGGTGGCGCAATCCGCTAGCGCGCAGTACCTAAATGACAAATACAGAGCTTAGGGGTTCGAGCCCGCAGCCAGGTTTTTAATATTGGATCAGAAGTGAAAATGGAAAGGTAAAAATTAATATGGAAATAAAGATTGTATTTCGATTGTATTTTGTCGTTAAAATATGAAAATTGTTGCTCTTAGTGTGAATTGAAAATACACTACAAACTATAAATATCTTCATTTTCACAATGGAGACAAGTTATAATAGTGAAAATGGGGTATTCGTTATTTACAAAGAATTAGTGATTCGATCAGGTTTGAAAAAATTATTGAAATCAGATTCGAATTCCAAGTGATTCGGTTTTGCCTAACCCTACTCCAGTGTGGGTAATGGGCTAGAGCGCCGTACGTCGCGGGCACGGAGGTTGTGAGCTGGAGGGGCCTTACCTAGAGCATCTTTGCGCGTGCGTAGTTGCGTTTTACGTGAATTTTTCAAACCAGAAGCGTTTCCTCCGACGAAATGATGATGACTCTGTTCGCTACACAATTTTTAAGCCCTTTCACAAAACAAATTTTTTATGTTTTTTTTAATATATTTGATCGATTATGCAGCAAAATTGCAAATTATACCATGTTGTATATGTGATTTTGCGGCAAAATGAACCAATTTAAATATATATATTCAAGGAAAGAGATAAAGTTGTAAAACATTACCATTCATCTGTGGCTCATGCTTGTCAATGTAAATTTTAGGATTGAGTACTTAACAAAATATATTCCTACGATTTCAATGATTAGAATATAATATACGTTGATTAAATATTTTACGGAAATATATCAAATAACTCACCGGCCATAAAGAATAAGTAGATAAGCTTGAGCGGTATATGACTTCGATTTACATGAATATTGCATTTTCGACGACCAGTGTTGCTCTTCTCATCTTCAAGTACGTTGTCTCCCATGTTGACTATTGTATTTCGAACGCTAATGTTCTTTAAACTAACTTACTTTCTATTGATCATTTTATATTATGCCTAACACTGTAAACAAGATTTTATTATTATATCAATTCAAATAAAAATTCAGATAATAACAAACGATTCGATATTGAACGTTTTTCTAAGTTACCGAACTGTTGAAGTAATTTACTCTTTGACCTAGAGTGAAAATAGTGAGGATTTGTCTTCTTTTCTCGGGAAAATGAAGTAAAGAAACTGAGTTTTGAGTATTTTATCACAGATGTTTTGCGATTATTCTAAATGTGAGGTAATTTACCTTTTGACTTGAGTGAAAATAATATCTAGAGGATTTATCTCCTTTTCCCGGAATAAATGAATCAACCTGTGAGGACACAGAAAAATATCCAAGTTTTGAGTTATTTAGTACATATGCGTTTCGATTTTTCTGAATGTGGCTAGTAAGTAACTTGTTGGCGACCGCTCTTATTTGACTTCTAAAAGCTTACCCTTGCAACTATTTACACAATCTTCGTCGTCATTTTAATATATTAAACCCTAATCGTTTTCCAGTTACACTTTACAACCAATAAGAAACAGACACGTGCGGCGATTCACAGGCAACATTATTTTCCCAATTTTAGTTGGAAATTTTTTCGTTAAATAAAATTTCATAAAAAATTACAAAATCTATGGTATTTACTTAGCCTTTTAGCATGCTTGATAACAGTAGAAAATATACAATTTTATACAAAAGGGTCAGGGTATGCACTGGTAAGGGGCAGCATAAATATTACTGAAGCTAGACAAAGAGAAACGGATCGACCGCCCGGCTCAGTCGGTTGAGCGCGGTCGTATTGTCCGAAAGCCCAATGATTCGATGCTTGACCGTTTCACCACCGAGCGTGCCCTTCAGCAAGGCACTTCGCTGTAACATAGAACAGATACACAGTCACTGCTTTTGGGTATAATCCCCCGGTAAGTTCACGGACAGGCCATAGCAAAAAAGAACAAATTGACCAAAAAACTAGCTAAAATATGACTAAGTAACCTAGTTTACCTTTCAAACCTAGGTAGTACCCGGACTAAAAACAAATTAAACCAGGTAATCGTCGTTTTGCTGCACGCAAGATTGAAATCAACGAAGTTCCTATTTAACAAGCTTATATATTATTTACCTGGTTTCTTATACTAGGTACCTACTTTTTGAACCAGTTACCTAGTTAAATTTCACAAGTACTTAGCTAAAAAGTAGTTAAATTTAGCTATTTTATTCGGTAAATTACCTAGGTAAAACTTCAAACAGAAAACTGGATAAAAGTTAAACTAGGTAAATCAGACATCAGTGAAACTAGGTAAAAGTGGTTTGAAAATAGACTCGATAAAGTAAATACGCTAGGTAAACACGGTACTTTGCCTAGAATTGCCAACACAAGAACGCATGGGTCTAAAACACAGAATGGGGCATAAACCCTACAATCAAACAAAAACTCAGAAAAAAGATTGCTTGCCCCTGTTAACCCAAAACTATTTGTGTCTATCTTTTTCATAATAATAAATTCTGTATTCACAAATTTAAATTTCATTCACAATACGCTTATATCGTCACAATTCTAACCCATGCACTGAATCGAAACGCAAAGACCGGTGACGAAATCATTACTTTGGTCTGTCTACGAAATATATCGCTTGTCACAGATGGACTGTGCATTGTCGGCGCGTCCATACGTCACAAAACATGTTTTGGTAGCCATTATCTGATCGGGACAAAAGAAATAGGTCGTGGAAGCGTTCTCGAGGAATTCAATCAATGCGTTCACAATATTGACGGTTTTTCTACTGATTAGAATTACGTGAAAGCACAGATTAAAATTTCCCATTAAATATGGCAAACAGGCGGATTTCTAAATTCCTGATCGTGTTGATATACAGGGCTTTAAAACTCTTGTTAATAGACATCTATCAGGGAAGGGGGTTCCTTAGTTCCTATTCCTGCATTTCATGTAGCTCTTTGCACTTTAGTGGCTTCAGGAAAATTTTCAAGTTTTATTATTCTCCTGTGGCCTTGCTCTGAGCGAATTTCAATAAAAAAAATAGTATAACAATAGAGAGTTGGGTAGAATTCGCAAAATGTTCAAAAAATACAATGCTAATGCATCTTGTGCATTTGCATAGAATTGAAGATAAATCTGTGCCACTACCGCACCTTACCTCAGCGGTGCGGTATATAAATTTTAGCGGGACACATTATTTTGTCAAGCATAGCCCACAGATAACCACGTCATTAGTACGCGATTCATCTGTGGCTCATGCTTGACGAAAATGAGAGACTTTAGCAATGAAGTCTTGCAACCACGTTTTTTCACCATATTTTTTTATCCGTGCTTGGCGAACGGTTGTATTCCATTTGTAGTATGGCAACCATTCGCAACACCTCTAACTCCTTAAGTTCGAATCTCGCCGGCGTAAGGTGTTTCACTTAACCGCTAATTGCAGCTTCTGCCAACCTGTCCATAAACAGGAAAAATCAGTGAACGGTTTTCTAAAAACCCCGACTTGGAACTGAGATCTCCACGAGATGGTATGGTAAAGCTGTATTCTCGGACTCTCTTCCCCACAGAATAAAAAGGAAATGCTATGAAATCCTTGGAGGTCGCAATACACATTTGCGTAGGTTGCGTTTTTTCTAGGTTTGTTTTATTTTCCCCTTGCGTTTTACGCTAGTGCACTACTCTGTGTGTTGTTCCTTACGTTTTCCAACGCAATCAAACGGCGTGTGATCAATACGATTGATTGGACCTGAACTTTCTTCCGGTCTGCAAAGTTTGTCACACCGTTGCAAGGTTGCCTCACTTTGTTTATTTTACAGATATTATTATGGTCTTTGTTTAAGGGAGCTTTCTGCGCTCGTTCCTACGAACAAAATTTTTAATCGGTTCACACGATTGGCTATCAATTCGACCTATTCACTGTGGAGGTTCCACAATGTCACAAACAGTTTTGCGCAAGAAGGTTTTTTTCCAAGAATCTCTAAACTTGGAATACTTTGCCTTCTCACTACTTATCTAATCGTGTTGATATATAAGGCTTTATACAATAGACATCTATCAGGGATGGGGGTTTCGTAGTTCCTATTCCTGCATTTCATGTAGCTCTTTGCACTTTAGTGGCTTCAGGAGAATTTTCAAGTATGATTTGTCTCCTGTGGTCTTGCTCTGGGCTAATTTTAATAAAAAAAAAACGGTTTGCTATGCAAGCTAACGGAGAGTGCTCGTTTCGTTGCGCGCGTTTCTGCTTTGCGGGCATGTGAATACGGTTAACACAAAGCAACGCAGGCGTGTGATGCCGTTTTTATTTTGTTACCCGCAACGCAAAGCATCGGTAAGATAACTTCGCGTGTATTGTAGCCTTTATTGCTTTATTACAACTTTCATTGGTCTTTGTTATAGGAGTTCGCTCCAAGCAAGACTGAAAGCAGCGCCTAGAAGAATCCAACTGACGGTCACTCAAGTGACGAAGAGCTACTACAAGATTAAGTTTCAGCAATTGCACTCTAGTCTCTTTTAGTCAATAGTAAGAAAAACCTTGCCCGAACGTGCTCTGTCAAACTTGCGTCACTGATGGATTGCGCCGTCGAAGCAGGAAATACGTTAGGACTATTCTAAAGTCCGTACCTACGGGCGAAAATAATTGATCTTAAAACAGTTAAACAATTCACGCCGTACGCGCTCTCGCTAAAAAGCAACTTTAACCTTAATCCTCTTCAAGATTAACGTCCGATAAAGGCGACTTAACTGTGAACTGTCTGCGTTAATTGACTTTCAATACTAATTATGCTGTTACTGCATCTGTGACTGATCATTAAAGAGAAGAGTTTGCATCGCACAGAGAAAATTTGGAACAAAATTCTGTTGCTGCCACCGGTCGTGGCAAAAAGTCTTGATGGTGGAAAGGAGCAATTTATTTTGCCGATACAAAAAATCGTTAAATCGAAAATTAAAATATTGCAACTGAGAAATATGATGAGCCAAAATATCTGCACAAAATTTTGACACGAAAAACGATGTATTGTGGTTGATCCACGATTACGATCGTGGAACATCTTGACTTACAAAGTAAAGGATTGAACTGCTAAAAGCACGCTAGTGCAAGATGTGTTGTCGAGCCGCTAAATATTTATTCATTTCCGGCCTCTCCATGGAAAATATTATTATTATATTATTATTAGTATTGCATATCCTGACCCTGTCTAATGATTAGACTCCAATCGTCAACGGATATTTAGTTTTGGCAAGCATATGTCACAGATGGACCACGCATTGGAAGCGCGATCCATCAGTATCCCATACTTAACAAAGTATGTTACGAGAAAAGATTTTTTTTGACTGTGACTTTTTATAGTCACTGTACTCTAGCATTTGTGTTTGGTAGACCCTTACAGAAGGTCTGGTAACCTCGTCTATATAAACGTTATTTCAATAAGAAGCAATACGCGTTCTTCAGAATTCATCCAACGTCAGTGCATATTGGTTGATCCTATAATCTTGGCATATTAATCTCTGAACTCAATATTTGAAAGCATTTATTCTCTAGCACAATTTTCTAGGACTTACTTGCTGGCCTTCTTCCACGGCAGTTGCGACCGTGGTTTCAACACAACTCTTCTTAAACCAGTTTTTTGCTAATTGTCAACCGCCTATCTTGAGCTCAATAACGCGGTCTACTTTCACCGCATTATCGCTTTATCAGACACTTCGCTGCAGATCTGCGCCGCTCAAACGCTGTTCGTCCTTCGCGGCAAACGAAAGATTCAATGGCGCTGCTAAGATACTCGACAAAAGTAAGTAAAACCTACCTGGATTTTAGTGTTGATAGTAGGTTGCCACTTTTGGATACATTGTTTTTGCACGCTTAGACTGCCTCAATCTCAAGTTTGTTTTCACACGTATAGTGATATTCGATAATGTATTGATCTTGCCGTGAATACACACACCCTAGGATTGTCGTTATCGTTCAGTTTAAAACGATATTTGAAGATCACTACACAAATAGAGCTATGTTTCAACTTTTCAGATATGATATTCAAACATATTTTCATGATAAAGTCATGATTTTTTTCAAATTTTACATCGTAAATTAGACAATTTTTATTGGAATTAGGTCAAAGTAAGGCTGGAAGCGACGCCTTAAGGGAACTAGTTCACGCCCACTTGAAAGGCGAAGAGCTAGCATGAATTACGAAGTACCACCGCCGCATCTGCTGTCATAGCTGACTACATCATTCTATTTGACTATCGTACAATATCGCGCACACACATAATAATGAACTGTTTGCAAACACGTGTTTGACGTAATTTTGAGGCTACCAATTTGCAGCTATTTACTGTGGAGGTTCCACGGTGTCACAAACAGTTTTATGCAAGAAGCTTTTTTCCAAAAATCTCTAAACTTTGGAATTCCTTGCTTTCTCGCTGCTTTCCTGATCGTATTGATCTACAATGCTTTAAAACTTGCGTTAGTAGACATCTATCAGGGATGGGGGCTCCTTAGTTCCTGTTCCTGCATTTCATGTAGCTCTCTGCACTTTAGTGGCTTGATGATTTGTCTCCTGCGGCCTTGCTCTGAGCGAATTTTAAGAAAAAAAAGATAATTCCTCCTTTCGAAGCTAATTTGTCAAGTCCGCCAAGGTGTTGGATATTTACGAAAATATTATCGCCCAGTTATAGCAGCATCGAATTCCAGTTTTTTTCTACCCCCTGAATATGTCTATCCGTTGAAAAATTTTGCCTTTAAGTTTCACGCCTCTCCCTCTGCCTCAAATATTGACTCCCTTTCACTGTCGACAATCGACATGCTTCACCCATACTATGAAACTCCTCTTTCTGTTACTATCACGACTCATTCATATATTTGACTATCTTACACATACCCCAATCGGAAAAAAAAGTTATCCAAAGTACCTTTTGTTAAGTATGTGTCACTGATGGATCGCGTCGATGAGACGCGGTCCATCTGTGGCTCATGCTCGGCAAAATAAAATTTTGATTGGGGCACCCACTTACGAAATGAAATGTGTGCATACTTGCTTGCATACACATATCTGAAGGACAAAATGAAAAATCGGTGAAAACAATTAACGAGCAATCAGGCATGGTATACCACTAATAGCAGTAGGCCTACACAGCTTAGTAAGCTATTACCCTTATGGTTCCGTCAATTCGTGTATACTCATTCATTCGGTTGTCGTACAACATTGTACACACACCTATATGAAGAACTGTTTGCATACGTGTTTGCTAACACTCATTTGAAGCGCAGTAAGCAAATTCCGCGAAAATATTTAACGAGCAATCGAGGTGCGAGATATCAAACCTGTAGGTACAGGCGGCTTCAGAATTGACCTAAATAATATGTCGCGCGTGCCGTCAGAGGCAACCAAAAGGAAACAAAGAAGTGGTAGATGGTTTCATCATCGTCCAGGGCAGATACCACCCACTGCACCTTACCATGGTATTTCAGTTCTGTATGAGATTTTTTCTCCCTAGAGTGCAGTTGCTAGTGCTATTTGAGTGGCCTTTAATTGACTGTTTTAGACCTTGCTTGGCGCAAACTTGTATATAAAAGAACTAACAAAATATTTCTTTTATTGGTAAATACGCGTCCTGTTGATAAAAGTCGTCAGGGAATACTCACTCCTCAGTACACTCGATAAAAAATGTTTCGAATAATCGAAACTATTGGGTTTTCGGGAAACATAATTCTTGCACTAGAAGCTAATTTGTTTATGCGTTGAGATTTTAAACGAAAATATCAACTTCTGCTCCTATAATGGCGAATTGTCTCAACTTAACGTTGAAGCCTCCTCCCCTTCACAACCTTTCAAATATTGATTCTCATCCACTGTCGGCATAAGTATATCCCTGCTATGAGCTTCACCATCTATTACTCTCACAGTTCAATAATATAAATGTGATTATCATACACAACCTTATAGAATGCACTGTTTGCATACTTATTTGCTAACATGTGGCCCACCCGTAGTCCGCAAAATCAGCGAAAAAATCAAGAACGATCGATTGTAACGAAACACTTGTGCCATACTAATTCCGTGGTTAATGCTGGTAAATCTTTAAAAGCAGCCTTCAAACTTGCAATAAAACGTATGCGTTGCAACTAGGCATACTGTAACAAAAACAAAACAAAATCACTGGTCTTTGTCAGTAATTTTATTTGAACGAAAATTCAAAATTGATTTTGGCCAAATATGAGTTTTGATGGAACGCACCGCAAAGGAGCGATCCATCAACAGCCCATAATTGACTTAAATCTCATCAACATGGCGTTTTTTAACTTTAGGAATTACTGCAAATGGCCAGTAAATTTACTGTACTTTTGTGTAGTATATTGGTCATGTATCTGAGTATTTCCGAAATAACATACGGAAATTGAACTGTTTGCATTGTTATTTGCGTGCACATGTTTGTCGAATCGTTCGTGGATTGCTCTGAATGGGACGTAAATAGGCCGCGCCTTATATGCCGTGATCCAAGGATGACCAACTCACGATTTTTAAACAATATTTTGGCATCGTGCGCAGTCGAGTGGAACGAGCCATAACGGCCAATAGAATATTTTTCTCCACTTCCCTTTTTCATTGCGAAACAGGGTAGTTACTGGGTTGCAGTGAGCGATTAACAAATGAGGACTATATATACGTCAATTAAAAAAGCGTTGAACATTCCATGCAGTTGAGAACCACTATAGTACAGTGTACAGAGTGGTGTCTGCCCTGGGCGATTATAAACCAATTTTGATTCTCACAATGGGGGCAATTTGTAATACTAAAAAATGAGATATTTGTTATTTACATGGAATTAGTGATTCGAACAAATTATTCAAATCAGATTCGATTTACAAATGATTCGGTTTCCCCAGCCCTAAAATTAATACGGCAACCAGTCACGAGTGCAAATTATAGTACCGGTGACGAAATTCTGGCAAGCCAATGCTTAAGACAACTCATTGTTTGAATGGAGTGCGAGTACCCAGTTATCCTAAGCAACTTCAATGGCGATCAACATTCAGGGTTCGAGAAACTCCGTGGTATACGCTGTATTATATTGCATAGTGTCCACCGAGCGTCGGACAATTCATTCGTTCCGAGTTTAGCGAATTTTCTCGCACACTGGTATTGACTTGCATTGTCATTTGCCACATAGAGTGAGTTACGTTTGCATTAAGCACTGCCTAGAAGCACTAACTTGTAACAATGATACGCCACCATTACCTCCCATCGCTGACCGAAATAAATTAAACTTTTTAACTCGTTTCAAATACGCAACCGTTTGCATGCATGTAAGCAATCAAGTATGGCCCACAGGTGCACCACACTTCCACAATATCTGTTTCCAACGCTCAGCAAAGCATGTACCAGTCAGAAAATTCATTTTGCGAAGCATGCGCCCCGAATGAACCGCGCACGGCACGCTCTATCTGTGGCGCATACTTAACAAAACATTTTTTTGGCAGACTTATCTGACCGGGATTAAAGATGAAAGTATGACTGCGTCTTCCATAAGTGACTCAGGTTTACTAATAACTTTACTGCGTAAAATAATTCTGATTGGGTTTAACAAATATTCTGTCGATAAGTTGCGATTTTGCGAGTTGAAAACCCCCAAAATATATATATACAAAACTGAAGGAATCGCTAGGTTCCCCATCGACGCGTGTTTTTCATGTTCACAGTAAGCATGGCATGCTAAGAGACCTCGGAAACATAGGACCAAACGACCCTGCACTCTATCTACAGAAGCTAGTGGCACTTTGCGGCAAATCAAAACTGGCGTTTTAGATAGTCAGTTTAGATACGAAATCTGACTAAAAATTTTTGCTCGCCCCCGGCGCGCCATTTTTGCCGCATACCAACGGTAGCGCGCAGGATTCTTCAAATTTTCTTCTACGTTCTATCCCCAACTTGAAACTGGTCGCTGCTGAGGTCTTGTTCCGAAAAGCATAAGTCAGATTTCAAAGCGCTCCGACTCATGTAGAATAGAATGATCTCCTATTCGACCCATTGTATCTGAAAGTTTAAATGAGCAATATATAAAATTAAATGCTTGGGTCGCGAGATATTTGCCCCAACCAGACTTTGGGGCGCGCTCAAAATATCCAAGAATTGCTCACATAGCACCCGAACTGTTAAACAAACGCGAAATATAAAAATAAAGAGTGTAGCAAATAAATAGTGAAAATTAGTGAATAGAAGCTCGATCAGTAACGCGTTGGGAATATTCTTCGATCTACGTATCTCTGATCGTCATGACGTAGTTTCGAATACCGTGAGTCATGATACTCATATGCTAGAGATCTATTGGACGCCTCGTCGGTTCACGTGGGCACGGATTACTGATCACACCACCAACTAGGTCAATGGACAGAAAAAATGAGAAATATGATAAGCCAAAACTTTCACTCGATTTAAATCAGGTGCTCGTATGGTCGTTGTTCTCGGCCTTCTATCCTTCCCGCTCGGGCAAAAAAATAATATATTGTTATCTATCCGATGTCACCAACTTTTGACTCCAGCACATCCTTTTTTCTCTTTGACGACCACTTCCGGATGATTCTTTGCATTTGCTCGAAGTCGCAAAGTGGGAGGCGGTTGCTTAAACTGTATAGGTTACCGGTCAACGTTTCGTTTCGTATGAAAACACAAAAACAACCAAAAAAATTTTTGTGTGTGTTTGTGTGAGGACACTACAGTAATCAATTGGAGAAAATGTATAGATAGAACAGAAGAAATTATAGATGAATTGAATAGGATTAGAGTTACTTTAGAAGGAAAATGCCTTTTAGTTAAAATGAAGATATTACCCCAGTTCTTGTAAGTATTCCCAATGTCATATAAAATAGGTAAAGAAATTAATACTATAGTTGAGAGGTTTGCTTTTGATGGTAAATTTAAATTAAATATTTCAACGTTATGTAGACCTAAATAGGTATGCAGGTGGTTATGATATTATTAACATACCGATGTTTTTGAATTGTATGTACGCAATGAGAATTTTGTATTATTTCGATGTCAGAGAAGGAATCTGTGATGATTCAATTGCAGATTTTAATTTCATGGAATATAATATTGGACAACAGTTAAGCATATTTGCTAAAATAATGTCCAATAATTCCTTCCCACATAGATTCACACCAAATATGTTTTACAAAAGTATAATCGAATTTATTAAAACACATAACTTAACTAAAGATGATTTTCTGGGGGACGGCCACAAATACTTGTATGAAAAGATTCTTTCAAGTTTTAAAGGTGAAAGAATTATTTTATTGCATCATGTTAATATAGAAAATGCCTGCAGTAATATGCATAGTAAGATATTAACCAATTATGTGAAAAGTTTTAATTTTAAAATTATGTATGATATATTGCCAGTAAAAACAAAACCAGGGATCAAAAGGATTGCTGGAAATGAAATGTGTGTATTATGTAATGATAATGAACCTGAGTTTATATCACATTTATTTTGGCGGTGTCGATTTGTACAGTACATTTATAATTTTATTAACCAAATAGTAATGAATATGAATCAATGTCATTTTAATCCAAATTATAGAAACTTGTGTTATGATAGATTTATCTGGTCCTGAATTTACCCTTTTTAATGGAGAACAACTGGATGCTTTCTGTTTATTATTATGTATAAGTAGATATAAATTATGGTTACATAGAAATGCAGTTATTTTCCAAAATCATATCCCAAATGTTTCTTCTGTAATAACCCAAATTAAGAGATATTTTACCAGCAGACTAGCTATTGAAAAACATCGAAATAGATGTCCTTATGTGAAAGAAATTGAATTTTATTTGTAATTGTATTTAATATTATATAATTTAATAATCTCTGGTTAATTCTTTATTTATTTACTGATACATGGCTTATGTAGTGAAAACATTCCTGTTTTAAATATTTATTAACTTATTTTTTACAACATTCTATTTGTTCACAACTAATGAAATTCTGTTTTCTTCCTCTCTTACTTATTTAAATAATTATTTAACAACGATACATTATGTATATAATGATGTCAACTTCGATACAAAATGGATAAAACACTAATTGATGGAAATTGGATTATACAACAATGGTAAATCTTATTTAATTATAATAAATTACATCAATTATAATATAATGAATCGTTATAAATGTATTTGTTATCATTTTTTTACTCTTATCTATTCTTATGTAATTTCAACCACTTCCGTGGTTAATAGAAAAAAAAAAAAAAAAAAAAAAAAAACTTGTATACATGGTGATATTGAACAAATATATATGATTTGATATGTTTCACACTCTTTGGAGTGTTTTTAAAAAAAAAAAAAAAAAAAAAATAGTTGAAACTTCATTACTATATGTACAAAAACTATTCAAATTATGTAATTGGAAAGAAAAATTGACACTAGCAATCAATGTTATTGTAAACAGTACGGTTATCGTAATCCTGATTGTCACTGGATTTAAATTTGGCAACAAAAAGG
>OZ023148.1:17909524-17928078 GCA_963675895.2 Styela plicata
GCAAATTAATTCCCTCTGTAGCTTTTGCTCTAGTAAAAAAAGTTTTATACATCTTGTCATTATCAATTTAAGACAAGCTGGTTTTACCATGATTTCACTGCACAATAAATCAACATTAAAATGATATAGCAAAATTTAGAAATATTAGGGGACTGAATTTTGTATATTCTGGAATAGATGAATGGAACCAAAATCTCCAAATGAAAACAAGCTTGCGTCATTTTACTGATGCACTGTGCAATTCCCGGGTCACAGACAAAATGATTTCCAATAAATTAAGTTACTCATTGAAGCTCTGGTCACTGTGCAAAGAGGTTTCAAAACATCAGCAGCAACGAGATAGTGGTGTTGACCGCTCCGAAGAAATAGGAATAATTTAGGTACCAACGCAAAACAAGATTCAGTCACTCTACTATGACTCATGCTTGAGTAAAGGGATATTGTATTCTATACAATAATAAACAGATTAATAAAAAGTTAGAATAATAATTACATGTAACACCAAACTCTGTTTCACCAAACGTATTTGAGAGATATCTCACTCATTATACAACAAATATCAATAAGAAACAGGTTTATTTTATTAACCCCCATTAGTAATAATGGTAAATAAAACAATGTGACATACAATGTGACAATGAGTCATGTTTGACTGACTGATATCTAAACCACTAGGAAATTCATAATAAAATTAGAATGGATGATCAAGACTGAGACACTGCAGCATACTGGCAGAATGTCAGCAGCTCGGAGAGCCAGACACCTAGGCGGATGTAATTGCATCAGCAAGCAACAAAAAATGTTGGTTCAGAGTCATCATGATGGCTTTGAAACCTTTTGTCATTCGAGGGAAATAACATGAACAATAATTCTTGACACCAGAAGAAAAAACAAAATTACGACACCCAACATTAAGATCAGGTTTCAGGGCAGGATAACTGATCGCTAGAATATGAATACATTATTATTAGATTCGATTGCAAGAAGAAATTTAGTTTATATCATGATTTCACTGCACAATGCATCATTAAATTAATAAGAAAAACAAGTTGCAATATATACCTATTACAATCTCCTACTGTTCCACAGACTGGTATAATGTGACACACTCTGACATATGGGGATAATAGGTTCCATCAGAAGAAGATTCTGCAAATGTGTAATATCAAATTACACATCGTAGGCCAGAAGATAAATAAACATAAACCATTTCCCCATGGTCATCATTATTATGTGGCTTAAGTACAACTAGCAATTTATTAGTTGCACTGGGTTACTGTTAAAGCCTCAGGCACAAACCTCTATGTCTGTGATGACAAAAATAAATCTGAGAACAAGCAGCAAAGTAGACAGGGTTTGATTTGGCTTTTATGGCTCATACTTACTAGACATATGAATACCCAGCTTGACAGACTGATTTTTGAACGGTATGCGCTCAAACAGGGAAATTATATCGAATCTTACTACAAACAGTACTAAATTATAAACATTAACAAAATCAGAAAATATCATCGGACACAGTTGCAATAGAACAGTAAATAAAATAAAGCAAACACTATTATTATTAAAGAACATTTGCATCATTGTAAATAAACGGAATAATAGATTGCACAAAAAATATCATCGTATCATTTCACAGCATGAAGATAAATTTTTTAAATTAATTATTGCCTATTTCACAGCATAATAAGGAAAGCAGTACTTATAAGGCAAAATCCAATATATATCATGATTCTGCTGTACAACAGTATACTAAAGTGTAACTGACCAGTTGTCTGTGCCCTATTAGGTTATTAGATGATGCCCAGACATGTATCTCAATTATCCAGGTTGACAAAATAAACACGAGTACTTAAATTCAAGATTGAATTTTCAAATTGTAGTTAGATAACCATGTTAAGCCACACAGAAGCAAAAATGCTGATAAAAGTATCAGTATGAGTCCTACAATAACTTCAAATATTCCTTTTTAAATTTATTGTACGGTGAGCTTCTGATTTAGTCAGGAATCTCATTCCATACTTTAGGACCCATTATTTTAATCGAGTTACCATCAATATTAAAATTTGTAAGTGAAATAAAATAATCTCCACTGGCAGCAGAGCGTGTATTGTAGGAATGAATCTCACTGGTGTTTGTAAAGCTTCAGGAAGTAAATTATGTTTATACTGGTACATAATCTTGGCAACCTCAGAAATGTAGACATCATTCAATTTCAATATGTTCATTTCTTTGTAAATTGGGCTAAGACTGCGTCTCAGAGGCGAGTATTAGGTCAACGCTGTAAGTTGTTTAACTTCAGTCTGTCGCCTTTTCTAGCACGAATTCGCAAGATTGTTACCGTGTAAATAAAATGAATGAATCATTATAAACGCTTTTCGTTTTTAGCGCTTTACGTAGTTACTCCATCACTCAATTCAGAGTTAGGTGTGTACAGTTACTCTTGAAGCAAACGAACAGCTGAATTTAAATTTGGTGCATCGTGACCATTGAACCACGTAACCATGCAAACTTCAAGTCACGTGTTAAAATTGCGGCGTGTCTGCGGCATTGCTGTAGTTTATGATGGGCCAAGCTCGATCTGACATAATGCTCTTTAATAAGATTTCCTGTATGCCGGTGCGTGCAGTACGTCAAAGCAAAGGTTATATTAAAAAAAGGATAATAGTCAGATTTATTTCCGGTGGACGTGATGGATAGCATGACAGGTAGAACGTTACGGTACCGGTATCAGGTTTCAGCTTGACGTTATATTTTTATAGACCTGTATAGATAGCCTACTGGATAAGTTAAATGGGAGATTAGCCTATATAAAATTATAATGAGATTTGTTTATTTCAGATATGTCGACAACTTGACGGTCTATATTTATGAGAACATTTAGTTAAATCCAATATTGTCAGTTAAGAGGTATTCTGTATTGCAGTCTGCAAATTATTTTTGCTTTACGGCCTTTCTTAAATCGGGTCTCATGGAGTTTAGTACCATATATCCGATTATCACAAAAATTTCCCATGTTGGAAACGACTCATCCTAACCCGGGATACAATGCCAGATACTTGCAGCATTGGCGCCCCCTGGTTTGGATGAGAATATTCGGCCAGTTTTTATTTTGATGACACTCGGGAATATGGTACTAAACTTCACTAGACCCCTTAAATCAAAGTAGGCCCAATCTCAAAATTTTCATGCGCCTTCACCACACATTCAGCATTAGTTATTCAGTATTTGTAATATTTTTTCTAGTTCAGAGTATATCATTTTCTCATTTTTTGCACCTCCTGCTCGAATTTCATGCTGTTTTACCCTGACATACAGTAGAAATAAATAAATATTTTTGCGGCCCTCGTTATGCAGTTCTCCCCTTTTCTTTGAGATTTTAAACCACACATTCAGCATTAGTTATTCAGTATTTGTAATATTTTTTCTAGTTCAGAGTATATCATTTTCTCATTTTTTGCACCTCCTGCTCGAATTTCATGCTGTTTTACCCTGACATACAGTAGAAATAAATAAATATTGTTGCGGCTCTCGTTATGCAGTTCTCCACTTTTCTTTGAGATTCTAAATATGACATTTTTATTTATTTTTTAATGATTATTGTTAAAATTAGGTTATAGTGTTCTAAAATCGTAACATTTAAATCAAAAATGGCTAGAAATGTTACAATCATCAAAGATGGTGACTTGCAAGGACGTTTTTGGAGAAATCGTATTGCTTTGGAAAATCTTTCGATGCGGTATGAATGTGCTTACGGCAAATGCGTTCTTGCAATCACAGGAAAAGTTCATGTTGTGAATCTTGCATATGAGAAACGCGTCTTTACGAGGGTCACATTCAATAATTGGAAAACATACACCGATTATCAAGGAGCATGGCTAAAATCTGGATGGGACGGAATGGGAGACATTTTCACGATTGGTTTTGTTCGGCCAAAGATAAAAGCTTATGATATTGAATTTGCTGTCTGCTGTGTTCAAGCAGGAATGGAAATGTGGGATAATAATCAAGGAAAGAATTACAAGTTCCATCTGGCTAAAGAACCAATAAAAGATGAATAATAAACATGATATTAAATATAAATAATAATAATCGGAACATTTATTAATCTTGCCAGCAAAGTGTCATCTGGGTGGCATAAATCTTGTTTTCTTTCAGGTATCTGAAGTGTTTATACCTTTTTTTCAATTCAATCAAAAGGCTACCAAGTGCCCGGTTAGCTCAATCGGTATAGCATTGGGAATACGCTTCGAGCTATGCATCACTAATTATGAATATATTATATATATAATTATATATTAATAATTATGATGATTATGAGCAAGAGGTCTGCTGGACTCCTCGCCGGTGCACAGTGGTTCATGTGAGCACTGCTTACAACTTCCTCCACCAACCATGTCCAGGCACAGGAAAAATGAGTATAAATCTTATGTTAATACCTTCACCCTGGAATCAGAACTGGTGTTTTCAAGAGACGTTGTGGTTCCCCATTTGGTTAACTGTATTCTTGGCTTTCCTCTCCCGCAGGGTTAAATGAATTCCTATGTTAAGTTATGAAGTTATGTATAATTCTTTGCAAACAGAGTGATTTTAAGAGACAATAATTTTGATAAATAATGAGGTCCACAAAATATATTTTGGATGATATGATATTCATTCATATCTGTAAGTTTTTGAAAAAAGTTTAATCTTATTATGGAAGTGTAAAATTTTGCCTATAGTGATTTTTCAGCAAAATCAGTTTTTTAGAATAATCCAAACTCGGAACTATCATTTTTATTTGAATATTGTGATGTTATATCCAATGGCCTTTTTTGTCACCATATATATTAGGGGTAGCTAATACGGAGTATCTTTTGGTTTCATAATTGAACCAAATATTCAAATCATAAGTCATAACAAAAAACATCCTTTTATCAGCTTGTAATTTGTTTAAAATTCAAAACTATTTTTTTGTTGTTTTCAAATTGTTATAGAAATCCAATCGAATAATTTTTAATTCGAATATCGCAAATATTCATTTGAATATTTATATATTTTCTATATATCAGTTTTTCGGTTAAGGTACGACCTATTCTCTTCTTTTCTATCATTTCATCCTACTTTAACTATCATTTCAAAACTCTGTGTTGATTTCATTGTGCTTTGAACTTAGAACAGAATACACGTTACTTGCACATTTTTAAGCATAAAATGCTCATATATTCTAAATTTCAATTATGTGTTTTTAAATTTTGCATTCTTAAAAATATTATTCTGTTAATTTTCCATACATTTATAAATGCCAATTGAAATTTCCAGTTTTATACATTTATAGTTTGTTGTAGCAAGTGAAAGGCACTCAATTATCTATTCCGATTTTTTTTCCCAAAATTATCTTGTCTAAGTTTAATAAGGTTATTAAAGTAAAATTGGCAGAATATTTCCATCCTTACCAAACAGTGCCAATGCTGTTATGTTATGTTAAGTCGCTTCAAACATGAGGAATTTTTATGATACGGTACTCAGAAATGTGATGCTCAACGTCATAAGACCCAATATATATCAAGACTGAAAGGAGTTTTTCACATGTATATCCATGCAGGGTAACAGAATCTTGTTTTTTTGTTCTGAAATATTCCATCTCATTTTGTTTGGTGGGCCAAAGGTTCAGAACCATCAACGCTGCTATTTCATAGCAGCGTTGAAGATTTTGAACTTTTTTTATTTGATTGCTATCAGACTCTCAAAAGATTCCACCCATTTAAATCTTATAGCAAGAGACTCATTATGAAATAATGCCCATTTGCTTACCGGTAGTTGCTTATTTTTTTCAAGTGTCTGAGTAGCAGAATATCTAGCCTTCTACCGATCTACATCTGTGTAAAATGCTTTTGCTTTGCCAAGATTTAATATTGTGTTAAAGCCAGATTTTTCTTTCTTATCCGTTTTATTTTTAAACCTGCTCTTAGGACTCCCAACTATTATTAATGAGTTCCAGGTTCCAATAATGAAGCAACCAAATATAAATAAATAGCATTGGTAATTGTCTATATTCCTTGAAAAACTGGATCATATATTGCATTTTTTTAGATTATATTCATTCCAGATATTCAGCATTAAGTTATTTCATATTTTCATTCATTGAATCATGTCAAATGTATATTTTATTTTGCACTCCAGAGATTTCAGTATATATTGCTATTAGGGGTGTTCTTATCTGAATAATCAGGTATTCTGGAATATATTAATCAATTTTTTTATTGCAATAATCCAGATCTACGTTTTATTCAACCAAATCATGTTAAATATATATACTGGTATAGTGAAAACAGATATTTTGCAATGTTTTGTTATGCACTCATGCAATATTTTATTTTTTTCTGCAGAAATCTATATCCTTACATCATTATAGTTCAGAATGTCGTCCAGAAATATCAGCATAATTGATGCGGCTACATCGGTCGCAGATCGACTGCATAAAAACAGAATTGCTTTACAGAATTTGTACATGCGCGATGAGACAAAGTACGGTCAATATGTCTTAGCGATAATGGGGAATGTCCATGTTGCGAATTTGTTTTACGAGAAGTATGTTTTTGCCAGAGTGACGTTTGACAATTGGAAGACATATGAAGATTATAATGGATCGTGGAAGGTGTCTGGTGCAGGTATTTTTACTTAATAATTTTTGTCAAATTGGACTAAGGATTTTCACTTCTTTTCCTTGGTTGCATCAATTGTGAAAAAAGTCTTTTTGGAAATTGATATTTTTTTAGTTAAATTCACCCAAAGGGTGGAAGTTTAACCAAAAGGAAACAGAATAATAGCGATTTATATTGTGAAGATCCACTCTTCAAGTGGACAATGTTTTTTAAAACCTTAAATCACCGACGAGCGAGGCCTGATGCAGTGCTTAAAAGGAACCAACCAATGGCTACTTAGGCTTTTACAAGATGTAGTATCAGCAAATGCACTCCCAAATGGGAAACATACTAACTGAACTGCTACTATATGGTGAAGTGAAATGAGTGGTATCTGCCCTGGGTGATGGTAAAACCATCCACCACTTCTTTGTTTCCTTTGAGTCGCCACTCTCCTCTGACAATGACAGGCAGAAAATATATTTGGATTATTTTAGTCCAAAATTAATCAATCATTTTATCATATAACATGACACTTCGCCAGTGAAGCGAGTCAGTGCAGGATTGTGACTCGTTGTGGCTGCTGTGAAAAGTACCCCAGCAGTAACACAAAAAATAGTTCATCTGGAGAGAAAAAAAATATAGTGAGGCAAAGGAGAGATCTCCAACCAGTGACTTGCGATATTTTGTGCCCTTAGAACTCTTTCTGTTTTAGATGGAAAAAGTGACATCTTCACGTTTGGATTCACTCGCCGAAACAAAGATGCAGTCGAGATTGAATTCGCACTGTGTTGTGTACAAGGTGGAATACATACCTGGGACAATAACAAGGGAGATAATTATAATTTCAAGTTGTCTGGTGGAAAACTTATACCTTCGTGTTACTGAACTAACTACTCTGTATAGGATTTGAGGAATTACAAATAGTTTAATTTGAATTATGCTCAAAATATAACTTTGCTTGCCAAACTATTCTGGACCATAGACAAGGCTAATCAGACAGATACTCGGTGGAAATAATTTTCATTGGAAAAAGACCATATTCGTGATTCCTTTCTAAAAGGTTTAAATGCCCTTTCTTTATTATTTGAAGGCCAGAAAATGTATTAAATGGATTCAGAGCCATCACTGCATGAACTTATTTACAATTGTATTACTGAGTGTTTTTTTATCGAATCCAGCATTTCTAATTGAAATATCCATCTACTTAGTGTCTGTCCAATCGTTACCTCAAATTATTTTAAAGAATGATTCAAAAACACAAGTAATCGGACTGAGTATCACCAGCTTTATTTAATAAAACTCTTTATTTTTGTTCAGCAAAATTATGAATTTATTTGAGTTTCACAAAGCCAAATTATGATCCATTTTATTAGACCTTACCAGTTAAAGTTTTTGCCAAAGTATAACCATTGATGCCTTCTTTCAAGTGCCAGGATCAACATGTACCCATTTTTTGTGTTGTTCGCATGGTTGGTCTATTACACTTTATAGTAATATAGTATAAAAATACATAGACTCTAAAGTCTTAGCACAGGAGACACATTCTGTACAGCCCGCAATGCATTTTTGAATTTTCTGTAACTTCCTTCTGATGGCCGCTATTTTCTTCGGGTGTCTGAGTAGCTGACACTTTGCCGGTTGGATTCATTTTTATTATCAATCAATTGTACAGTTATTTCAAACACCATTACATCAAATTGTTTCTTGCACTTGAAAGTTTTCTATTAATCAATCATCATCGTTAACGTATTTTATTTGATATTTGTCTGACTGGACTGACTGAAGGATGGTTGACTGTCAGAGTGTCAACTACTCTGATATAATATAATATAGAAATGACGGCCATCAATTTCAAAATCATCAACACTGCTATTAATAAAGAAGTCTTTCTTTTTTCACCCACATGCGTGCAGAAAGACTGAATTTCTTGTCCAGTAGTTTATTCTCTTTCTAAGCATCATTGCTTTTATGGTTTGGATCCACTTGCACAAAGGCATAAAAGAAGGATAAGTAGTTAGCCTCGTGATAACCCGACCAAGATCACCGCTATTAATGAATATAGGTATTGATGTTTTAATGCATTTTTATATATTTGAAGGAAATAAAAGAAATTTTTCAGCCAAATACAAGATTCGACCGCTCTGCTATAAAGTATATATATTTCCATCATGGCAGTCCTGACAGATATGTCTTTTTCTTTATTGAAATTCACTCTGAGCAAGGCCGGAAGGCCATAGTGTCCAAGAGGAACCAACTAGCAGCCACTTAATTGCAAAGAGCTACTATGAGATGTAGTGACAGCAACTGCAGTCTAAGCGGAAAAATCCCAAATAGAACTCAACCGCTATAGTAAAGTGCAGTGAGTGATATGTGAGCGATGTTAAAACCATCTATAACTTCTTTATATATTTTAAAAAGCTTTTATACATATTTGAAAGTCTTTCTTTTTGAAAAATTCATATCTGGCGAAAGCCACTTGCTCCAAGGTGTCTAATAAGTAGCAGACTAGATGACATTTCTACTACTCTCTACCTCCAAGTTATCTGAGTAATGTGCCAAATTATGTCCGCATCACCATTTTACAAAACATTTATTTCATTATTATCATAATATAATTTTGTGTTTCATCATCAGTGTTCAAATTAAATATTTAGAGTTTAATTAACTTTATTTAAAATTCAATTTTGCTTTTGTGTGGAGATTTGGCTGATGTATTGGAATCTGTATCGGCGAGTGTGAAAATCGAATTTGATCAAACAATATTCAAAGTTCAATTTTGCTCATGTATTAAAATGTATACGGTATTTATAAATTTCATAAGCCTGATCAAAAATAATTGCTTTTTGAATTTATTTATAAGCTCCCAAATTGGTCGAAAACTGTCAGATTTCTCATTCTTTGTCATGTAACAATGGGAATATCAGACAGTAGATTGAAACCTAATTGGAAATTTTATTTTGTCAAGCATGAGCCACAGATGGACCACGTCTCATCGACGTGATCCATCAGTGACACATACTTAACAAAAGAAGCTTTGACAATCTTTTTTTTACTGGGAAGAAATCTTTTATTTATATAATAAAAAAGGAGAAGTGATTCTCAAGTAATGGAATAATCGATAAGTATTTCACAAGGCCCTTCACTTGCAGACAAGTTCTGCACAAGTTGCTGGACCCTGAGTTTAGTGGTGGACAATGGTCTATGAGCTGTACATACATAAACCAGAAATTTTAACCTGCAATGCCACGTGGTAATCACTTGGCCATCACCTTGATAAATTTAAATGATATCATCATTCTGTATTCGGGGATAGCCAAAACCGAATACCTTATTATTTCGAATACATTCCGAAAATATTTTTATTTATCTAAATTCAAACCTGTTTTTGATGAAAAGCAGCATTCTTATTTTGTAATGAAAATATTACTAGAAAAATCTGGGAAATTTCGAGCTTAATTCAAAATTTTTTTTTCCGTGCTCTATTTTAATTTAATTTTTTAAACAGAAGCAGATTTGTCTGTCTATTCTGTCCAGATATATATTTAATAAAAACGAAATATTATCACATGTAACTATTTTGAAATATATCTAAAATCAAGAACTTTACTATATCATATATGTTTATTTTCGTATATATTCGATTTGTTTTGGACATCCCTGTATGTAATCCAAAATGCTGCTTTTTATTAATTTTATTTCTAAGTTAGCTACTTTCAGTTACATCCGTTTTTCAATCAATATCAGATCATATCTTTTCTAATTTGATTCTATTTTATAGACGAATGAGAAATTTACTGAATGGCCGGATTCGAACTCTTACCCACATCACTGTAAGCAAGACCCTGTTGCCACGGCCACGGCCACAGGTTTAATTTTGAAATTTGGACTTTTTAGACATTATACAAATCGATCCAAATCTTGAAAGTGGCTCCCCTACTTCTTTTGAAGCCTAATTTCATGCTCTACATTATAGTTTTCTAGATTGATTCACTCAATATTTTAAAAAGAATTGAGAGGTTTTTTGGTACTGAAGTGACTGACATTGTTAAGATCCGTTTATATTTTAAACACTCTTGCAAATCAACAACTATCGCAAAATTTGAACCAAGACTTTGAATTTTCATTTTATATCCTGATTAATAATATACATCTTTCTGTAATTTAAAATGCTGCATATTGATTATTAAATTTAAATCTTTGTAAGTTTGCCATTTCCCATCCATTTTAGTACCATCGCTCGGGGCAAATACCGCTCACTGCACTTCACCATAGTGGTTCTATTCATAATAATTTCCGCCTAGAGTACAGTTGCAGCTGGTAGTACATGTCATGATAGCTCTTTGCTACTAAGTGGCCGTTAGTTGGTATTTTTCAGATATAGCTTTCGACTATGCTCGGTATGAATTTCAATGTAAAATAAATAAAATACTTGTACCTAAATGAAATAATTATTCGTGGCCAACAGTTTTCTAGCTGTGGACTGCAGTTATCGAACCGATATCAACTTTGCGTATCTTTTAGAAGCTCTTTGCTATTAAGTGGCCGTTAGTTGGTTCCCTTTGGGCACTGCCTCTGACGTTGCTCAGAGTGAATTTGAATAAATAAAATATTATATTTCAGAAACTGGTATTGTTTTAAAGATGATTGGTGAAATTTACAGGACAACCAATTTTGACATTATATTGGGAAACATATAACACCATATTTGATAAATTTTACTTAGACCTTTATTTAGACCACAGAAATAGATATTCAGAACCTTTAAATCAGCCCTCCTAATCCTGCCTAATTTTACTCTATTACATAGATTTCTAGATTTACTTATTAAAAAACTTAGAATCGAGATGTTTTTTGTTGTCGAAATGACCGACACTGTCAAGATCCAGCCTTGGTTGTTCAATGTGAACCAACTTGATGCGATATCTGTGGAATTAAATAAAAAAACTGGCTAATAAGGTTGGTTCATTTATTTTTTGAACCGTGTTAGCAGAAATTGTATAACATGGGCTCTAACACAGTGGTCCCCGACCTTTTTGTCTCTTGATAATTCTACCACGGCCCACCAAAAGGGAGGGGGAGAAGCAGATTGTTTTCAATTAACTTGTATTTGAACATGAATTCAAAATAAAATTAGTTGAACTATAAACGAATATCAAGTGATTTAAATTTGCAAAATTTTTCAATCCATCGTTAAAATCAATGAGAACCCTGAGCTTGTTTCTTTGCAACGAGACTGTTTCATCTGGGGATAATAGGAAATAATGACACTCAAAGTGTCTTGCTTACTTCCAGGTTATTCCGTTGTTTTGTTTTGGTTTGGTTGCTGCCATTTTAGAAAACCCCGTGTCACACATATAGGATGTTGGAAATGGTAATAGGCTTAAGTGCTGTGGTGGTGATATCCAGGTATTCCGCCAACCTCGGCAAAAATACTTTGAATACTGGCTATAAACCCCAGCCTGTGAAAATAAAAACCTATAAAAAACTGAATGTAACAAGCTTACTCTTTTGGTTAAAGGGCATCCGGCTCCTATAATGGGCAAGGGATATTGAATTAGGAAAACTAGCTGATACGCTCAGAATAACAATTCAAGAACTTCAGCATAACAAGGGCTTGTGATGTGATAAACCAAGGTTATGATGTGATTAAAGGGGTTCCCACACTAATTAACAGTTCCTTGTGCTGACGAGCAACAACTGACCCACAGACCGGTACCGGACCAAAGGTTGGGGGACCACTGCTCTAACAGACTGCTAGAATGTAAGCCGCTATACACTTCCACAATCCAAGAAAATGAAGTTCAAAAAAAAAATATTATGTATCTAACATGTTACGATGTTCGACTTGCTTTGTTTCTTTCAAATATTCGTTTATTGTTTGAATCATGAAAGGAGCAATTCCAACATGGGCTCTAACATACTGCTAGAATGTAAGCCATTATACCCTTCCACAATCCAAGAAAATGAATGTCAACAAAAATATTATATCCAAAATGTTACAATGTTCAACTTGCATTGCTTATTTCAAGTGCCTGATAGCGGCAATATTGCACAAAAAGCTCAAAGATCCCCAGCACTGCTATAAAACCTCATCCTCAAATTGAACATGGTTTCTGCACGACAACGACAAGTCTCTGTTTGCCATATCATTAAACGGTATTCTTGGCTTACCTCTCCCACTAGACAAAATCTTGAAATCATAATGACATGACTTTCTGACACTCTCTTATTTAGGTTGTCTATAATGTTGGACTTTGTATCTGTTTGTTTGATATTTTGAAACTTGAAGATTCCTACATATTTCCTGGTGACGGTGCCGCTCATTCGAAAGGTAAATGAACATTACTGTAATAAGTTTTTTTAAGTTGCACTCTAAACAATATTGAAAACACCTCTTGGGAAAACCCCTTTAAACTTGAAAGTAAAACATCCGGTTAGCTCAATCGGCAAAGCGTTGGGAATACGCTTCAAGCTACGCATCTCTGATTGTCATCAGGCAGGTTTAAATCTTGTGAGGGTTGATGAATATATTCGAGAGGTCTGCTGGACGTCTCGTTTGTGCACGGTGGTTGAAGTAAGCGCTGCTTGCGGCTTCCTCCGCCAACTAGGTCCATGCACAGGAAAAATGAGAAATATGAAAATCCAAAAAACCTTCACAACCCAATTCAGGGTTGGGATCTGCACGAAATGTCGTGGTTCACCATATGATCAAGCTCTATACTCGGGAGAGGAAAGCAGAGAATACAGCTTATCCATATGATGAACCATGACCTCTTGTACAGTTCCGAATCAGGGTGAAGGTATTTGGATTATCGTATTTCATATTTTTTCTGTGCATGGACCTGGTTGGTGGAGGAAGCCGTAAGCAACGCTTACGAGCACCGCACCGGTGAGGTGTCCAGTAGACCTCTCGCATATAATCATCATCCCTCTCAAGGATTTGAACCCGCGTCATGACGATCAGAGATGGGTAGCTCGAGGTGTATTCCCAACGCTTTACCGATCAAGCTAAACCAGCACCATTACAACTTAAGTTCCTTAATTATGTGACATCATGTTAGTTTTTTCCTTTGCTTTATATTTATGTAATTTTTGCGAGTCTATAAGAGGTAACTAAAATAAATAAATGATGTATGAGTTGCCATCGTTCTGAGCGGTACCACTCACTGCATGGTTCAGTTCAGATTGGAATGTTTTCGCTTGAGAGTGCATTGGTGGAGCCATTATATTTTATTTATTTTTTTTTATATACGTAAGTTCGCTCAAAGCAAGGCCGGAAGCAGTACCTAAAAGAAAACAATCAACGGCCACAATTGCAACTAAAAGATATAGTACCAGCATTTGCACTCTAGGCAGAAAACATTCCAAATGGAACTAAACTGCTATGGGAAAGTCCAGTGAGCGGTATCTGCCCTGGGCGATAGTGAAACTATCTATCAATTCTTTTAGTCTCCTCTCACGACACTCAGGAAATATGTTATAACTAATCTGAAGCCCGTACCTACAGGGCTATTGTAGCTCTTTGTCCTATACTTTGCCTTAATCCCGCTTCTGGCTTTGCTTTGAGTGAGTTTCAATAAAAAAAATATTTCATACTTCCAGTTCACTTCCGATATGTCGTGTTTCGGCCATTTGTTGATGAAGTTCTGATTGGGAAGATAAAGAGTTGCAGTCGAGATGGGGTTTGTGGTAAGAAATGTAGATTTAGCCGATACCAGATTCAAGAATAATATCTTTTATTTAGACATTGAAATGTGGTATTAAAAGCCTTCACCAGACTGGCAGAATGCCAGCTATTTTGTTACTGAAGAAACAAAATACTATACTGAATATTACTATACCTGAAGAAAAGTTCCACCAGAAAAACTTTGACAAAGGAACAAAGCTTTTTATAATGATCTTTTCATAAGATAATTGAAATGTCTTTTTTTGAGTGTGTTGTAGTGACCAAACCATAAAAGGAAGTTTGAAATCATTTTACGAAAGGATTAGATTAGATTCATCATCAATACCGTTAGTTGTTATGATTCATCCCAAGAAATTGACATGAATATTAAAAGAACAAGTTAACTCATTCGGTAATGCTTCAAGCCTTTATCATCATCCTGATGTAGGTTCAAATTCTGTGAGGGATGATTATTTGCAAAGGTCTGCTATACGTCTCGTCTGTGCACGGTGGTTCACATGAGTGACGCTTACAGCTTCCTCCACCAGGTCTATCCCATGCACAGGGGAAAATGAGAGAATTGTCAAGTCAAAATATTCATTCCTGGACTCAGAACTGGTTATGGTTTCCAATAACACCAAGTCGTATTATCGGCTTTCCTCTCCTGCAGTATAAACTCCTAACTGCACTCCGAGCAGGAAAACATTTCACTAGTAAGCCAATGATTATACCTTTTGCTGTTCACATTCATAAACAGAATGTTGATAACATATCAAAATGATATGAGGCTTGCAGACATGTGAAGAAGTTTCAAAAACATAATGTTAATTCTTTGTGTTGCTTGCCAATTCCATAGTACCCATTTATCTCAGTCAATAAATGGGTTAGAAATCACTAGAACACTAACGTCCTAGGTTTGAATCCTGTACGTGATATTTATATAAACTGATTGCTGGACACCGCCGGCGTTTGACTCTTCACGCAATAGATGATTAATACAGCTTTCTTTCCAAACCATGTCCATGTTTAGGGAAAATCTGTAAACGGTTAGGCAAAACCCTCATCCCCAACTTAACCTGTTATTTAGACGAGAGTTTGTGGTTCGTCATATTGTCAAACCATATTCTCTGCTTTCTTCTCCCACATGATCAAAATGAAATGCTATCCTATCCATCTTTTTTCGTCATGTGATTTAACTTTTCTGAAATAATTTTCTTCTGTTTGCTTTTACAGTTACAATGGGTTTCTTTGATGATATTCTTATTCCACCAGAAAATCTACAACAACCGTCAAAATTTGATGAAGCCGAGCAGGTTGTATTTTATTTAATTAGGAAGAGGTTAATTCGACTTGCTGTTAATCGATAACTCACCCAAGAGAGGGGCTCTTGCTGTTCAGGAGTACAAAAACACTTTTCCTTTTTTATAGCCACTTCTTAGAGTGAATCATCCTGTCTAAGGCCCTCTAACAGCGGCCACTTATAGACAGACAGGGTTGCAGTTGCTGGAAAGATATGATCTTTTCCTGTTCGGCTTAGACTACCCAAGTTATTACACCCTTCATTTCAGTACTTAATAATAAGGAATTTATGTTCGTTCCCCGCTATCAGAAGCCAAAAGGATCTTTTAAATCATGTAAAAAAATTAATAAGAACATTTCTAAGATGAAAATATTCGCTTTTTTTATCAAAATTTGATATTATGGTGAGTATTTGATGCTCTCATAAATGTCTCAGCGCGAGTATAAACAGGAGTAATATTCTCGCACTCTGATGTTATTTACACTCTTGGCCTTCTCGTCTTCAAATTACAATTTACATTTTTTCTACTTTAAAAAATGCCTTCTTGTAATTGTTGCTTTCTTGATAGTATTTGGGTCCCCGTCAGAAATTTTATTTTGTCAAGCATGAGCCATAGATGGACCGATCGATCCATCAGTGACTCATACTTGTCGAAAGCTGTTCAGGGCAAGTTTTTTTTATACCGTGGATTATTATCCATCTGAAGACATCAAACCACCCAAAATAACTGAACTGCTTGCCTCAGGTTATCCCCAAATATTTTTTCCAGAACGTTTCAGGCCAGGTTGATCAGAATATGGTGATAGGTTGTTCAAAACCGCCTATACTCTTCATTTAAAGAAAAAATTTATGTTCAGGTGTGGGTCTGGGAATATGAAACAGAAGATGGCACCCATGAGTTATTTATGGACATTGGGGAAGAGATACGTTTTTTCGTATTTGTAGAAGAAACCTTTGTCGATACCACTCCAAGCTCAGCGCCATCTAGTGATCCTGCTACTGCCGAAACTTCAGCTGAGGAGACGAAGAGTAAAACTCCATATTCTATTGAAGTACGAATTCAATTTTTTTGTCGATTTACGATTGAACAGTCTGGGTGGGAGATTTGTAGTTATTTGATAAGAGGTGCAACAAATATTGCAACTGCACTCTGAGTGGAAATATCCCAAACAGGACCGCTGTTGAGTGTAATCTGTAATACTTGAGTGCTGGTCAGGTAATATTCTCTCTATTTCCTACTCAAACTAGTGCATAAGATCTGGATGGACCCTTCGGATGAAAATGATATCCCATCTTTTTATTTAATTGATACATATGAATAATTTTCTTTTACAGGCATCAATAACTGATTCTGGACTCGGTTTGCTATCCTGGTGGAATAATGGATGATAAAGATTGGTGGGATACTTGTTTTTAATATTGATAATACTATGCTTTGTTTATCTGCATGGTTTTGATGCCGGATGATGATGATGTCGTTATTCCAAGGAGTTCCGTTCATGGTTCGACAAACCTTGTCGATTCGATTTCTATACAATTTGGACATTATTTGGAGTATTGTGTGCAGACCTAGAACGATCCTGAAGAATTTCTTTCATGTCGTGGGACACTACTAAAAGAAAGCAAATAAATGGTAGATGGTTTTACCGTCGCCCAGGGCGGATACCACTCACTGCACTTAACCATGACGGTTCAGTTCCGTTCGTGATATTTCCTTCTAGAGTGCATTTGATGGTACTACATCTTTTAGTAGCTCTTTGCTATTCAGTGGACGTCAGTTGGTTCACTTTTAGAACAGCTTCCGGTCTTTCAAAAAAATTTAGTTTGAATTTCATTATAAAAAGAACTTCCATGCAGAACTGTCATTTGTATGTGAAATGGAAGAAGACACATTAACTCCGTATCTGAAATAGAAGAAATCACATCAATTTCTAGGAAAATTATTCTACATGGATGTGTCGGATTTTGTGCAATAAATGCTTCTAAACCTGTTTTGTTCCAAATTTGAGGTATGAGTTCGATAGGACTTTGATATGGGATTAGAGTCGTGTAGAATGATTCTCCGTTAGGATCCGATGGCGGCCATGGTAGGGTTGTCGAGTCTTGAGGATTTTTGAGGTTCGAGTTAAGTAACATTCTCGCCGATGCTATGGTTTTTCCGTACGAGGCGAGAACTCGCTACCTATGCGCAATGATCAAGCCTTCATGTTCAAATTCGATTTAAATCACATGGTTCTGAAATAAAATAACTGGGCATAAAATTTGCTCTTGGAATAGATAATTCTGATAAAGATCGTGATAGTGGGATGTTGTGAGGCATCCAGAGGTTGTTGAAGGAACGCCAGGGATGTTTGGTTTGATGGCAGTATAAAAAAAAAACTTCCAACTGCTTCAAAGTGCGGAGAAACTTGTAAACCTGGGAATTTTTCAGTTGTTCTGTCTGATTCACAATGAAGTAAAGGGAATCTGATTCACCCCGAAAACGAGCATTATTGCGATACCAGAGTTGAACAATGTTTATATGCCGTCTGTGACCTAAACTTGAACGATCGAAATTGAAGGATTTTTGAGAAATGACAGTGTCAATTATGGCCCGAAATTTTTCTACTTTCATCTCAAGCTGCGATACATTGATCAACTGCTTTGTGTGCTAGTCTTCCGCGTAATTTAAATCTTCATTGAATCAATATCACATTTATTCTCGCACCGTGCTTGCAGCGGATGCCCGTAGATAGATATATAGTTTATTTCGACACCTCTGTCGACACAAAAAACGCGATACATATAAAGATATCACACTACGTGTCTTCTATAACCAATCCCTAAGAATTTCGGCCTAAATCCACCCATTGTCACATCTCTTGTCAAATGCGCCACTGATGGCGAGATGTGGTCCATCTTTGGCTCATGCCTAGAGAATGTGAAGACTTCCATTTCAAATTTAGCACTCTATTTTAAAGTA
>OZ023148.1:17928178-17970723 GCA_963675895.2 Styela plicata
AAAAGAGTCTGCTTTGCTTGCCCAAGACTTGAAAAACTTGTTTAAAACTTTGGCTATATTGAAATCGACTACCCATATATTGAATTTCAAATACCGTTTAAAAATAAAACTAAAGAAGGATAACACTAATCATTAGTTTCGATTTGAAAATACATGTTTTAACCCTGCAATGGCTCAACTTCCGTTCGATAGACGTGATAGGTGTAGGGCTGGGCAAACCCAAATGAAGAATTTAAAATTGAATCTGATGACTTGAAAAACTAGTTCTGAAAATAATCTAGCCAAGAGCAAAATCATACTTCATGATCTGCCGCTACGCTCTTTAAAGAAACAATCTGCGGAACAACTTGAGATTGTGCAATATCTTCTTCTGATTGCGCAACATCTGTAAATATATCAGTACAGTCTACTGCTTCATTTTCTTCGTTTCCTGAAAAGACATGAGAGATAGACATAGTTTATTTCAACACCCCTGTCGACACAAAAGGCGATTCAAATAAAGATATCACATTACAGAGTTACAAGAAAAGCAAACAAAACCTAAAATAAAGTTTAAAAAGGTGCCAGAGTTTTTTATTTATAGACACTTCTAGGATTTTTTCCATGTTGGCCTTGCAGGTTGAAGATCACAGGTTTGAGTCCCGGCGAGTCCGGCTCGTTATTCCATGCCCACCACTCAATCCAGGGTGTAATAACTTGGGTAAGATCATATTTTTCCATCAACTCTAACCCTGCCAGTCCATAAGTGACTACAGGGCCTTGGTCAGGGTGATCCACTTCAAAAAGTGGCAGAAAAAAAAGAAGGAATTTTCATCCCTGAATTATGCTCCTAATCGAATACATTACTTTTTATTTGAGATTCAGTGAACAGTTGAGTGTAATCTACGTCCTGGTTTGTTATTTTTTGACTCTCATCATTAAAGCATAATTCCACACTTGATTGTTTCTCTTCATATAATATTTTGTTGATGTTTGTATCTGAACATATGACACAGAGCAGGGAATTTATTCAAAAATATCTGAAATCGGCCTGGATTGGTGGCCCTGTCAGTCAAGGTTCGTGGACCTCATATGAAAGATTGAGGGTTTAATGCTTTGGCTATATTCAAATCAGACTATTCGATTCATATTTTAAATATTATTTATTATATTTATATATATATATATATATATTATATTTTATGGTAGAAATACTCTTCTACTCATATATTGAATAACACTTAAACAAAACCATGAGGATAACATTAATCATTAGTTAGTTATTAGAAGAAAATTAAAATTTTGTCATTTTGAAGTTGTATGTACGGCTGGGCAATTCGATGATTTGAATCGATTCAAAGCACAATATATTCGAATCAATCGTGAATCGTTTATAGGAATAAATACCTACTAAATGGACTAGAATTTTTATTTCCAACAACAAAATGCAATCAAATTTTACCAAAATCGATTTTATTTCGTTGTTAAAGTATGAAAATTATTGCTCCAAGACATGAAGTGTGAATTAAATAAACGCTATAAACTATAAATTTTTTGTTTTTCACAATGAAGACAAGTTGTAATAGTAAAAATGGGATATTTGTTATATACATCGAACTTGTGATTCGGTCCGATTCGAAAAAAAGATTCGAATTCCAAATGATTCGGTTTTGCCCAGCTCTAGTTGTATGACAATATATTTACCGTTTTCCGTTATTTTTACAACCTCTGGCTCCTCAATAACATCAGCAAATTCATTCAACAAATTTTCCATTTCTTCTAATTCTTTCAAGGCTTCGTTTTCATTCAGAAATGCAGCAGGTGTTTCTGGGATTGCAAATCAATCATATGATCTCAAACAAAAGTTTTTTTGAAAAATGCTAATAAGGTTGCATCGTAAAGCAAGCATTGTCAAGGACCAGCATACATTAACAAGCCTATCGAAGAAAGAAAAGCAAAAATTACTAAAGTACTGGGTCATATTAAAATGAACACTCCCAAATTTAAAAATTGTACTTGTTCGAATAATTGGATCGGATATTATGGAGTTTTAAAGAAATTAATTTATTTCGGATTATTTAAAAAAAAGATTTGAATGACGAGTGACGGTGAAAGGTGAAAGTTCAGCCACTGCGTCTATTACTAATCAAGTGTAGAAAGGTTTAATCAATTTGCTTTCAGTTAGAAGGTTTGATCAACAAACTTAAAAACTACGTACTCTAGCAGTAATTACCTATGAATTTTGATCACAGCAAAGAAATATGAACGAAAATGAAAACAAACTCCGAAAGTTCTTTTACTTCAAGTCACTGTAAGCACTGAAAATTTATGATGCAGTCTTCAAAATTGCCCTAACGTACTACCTGCTTATCGGATGAGGCTACGAAAAGCATACAATGTAGATGGTTTTACCATTGCCCAGGAGTAGATACTACTCACTGCACTTTGATATAAGGGTTCAGTCCTCTTTGGAATGATTTTAATTTAGAGCGCAGTTGCTAGTACTACCTTTTAAAATTGGGCTGGGTTGAAAAAAACTGGGCTGAACGAAATACCGGTGGGGAATACGCTTTAAGCTACGCATCTCTGATCGCCAAGACACAAGTTCGAATCCCGCGAGAGGATGATGATCATATGTGAGACGTCTGCTGGACACCTCACCGGTGAACGGTGGTTCATGAAAGCACTGCTACGACTTCCTCCACCAATGAGTCATAATAATTCACCCGAAACCGGAACTGGTATCTGCATGAGAGGTCGTGGTTCGCCATATGATTAAGCTGTATTCTGGGCTTTCCCCTCCTGCAGGATAAACACGAAATCCTATCCTAATAATGCTCCCATATCTTGTTAAAAATATTAACCCTGTTAGTCTACAAGTGGCTGCCGAAATAGGTCCTCTCTCAGGATGATCAACTACAATACATGTAAACCATAAAACTTATTCTAAGGAGTAATAAACGCCTTCTTCCCTCACTCGTTCTACTTTTCTTTGATTTTTTATCTTTCCTTCCCTGATGCTCCTCGACCTTGTCAATTTTTCTCTTTCTGTTTGATTTCTTATTCTTCCTGCTTGATAAAACTGGTTGCTTTGTTGTACCTGTCCTCGGTTCACTGCTCTTTACATACATTTCGTATGGAAGTAGTTTCCTAATATGAGAGGATTTCTTATTTCATAGCAACATCTTGGATTGGATCACCCTGACCAAGGCCCTGTACTAGCAGCTACTTATGGCTGACAGGGTTAGAGTTGTTAAAAGATATGATCTTTTCGTTCGACTTAGCCTACCAAAGTTATTACACCCCTGGGTTAAGTGGTATGCATGGATTGAAGAGCTGACTCGCCGGGACTCGAGCCAGAGATCTTCAAACTGCTATGCCAACATGTTAACCACTAGGCCATCACCCACAATAGAACAACACCATGCCTTAGCAGGCCAAGTGGTCACAATGTTGGCATCGTAGGGTGGAAACACGGCAGCGGGGTTGGGGAAGAGATAACGGCCCTTAATGCAAAATATTGGGAATGTATGACCCTCCTCCCCTAAATCAGCAAAAATTATAATAAAATTACAAAAATCGCTAAATTTTGCATGCCTTTGGCACAAATTTCCTTCTTCCAGTGTTTTACGGCAAATTATATCATTTCATAGCAGTATCGATGATTTTGAACCCTTCAATACAGTTTGATAACTACCGGAAACTAAAAAAAGACGCATTTAAATGCATCTCCTGCAGGATAAAAATGATATTCTATCCTAACCATAATGTTCGCCCAACCTTTAGTTCAAGCCGTGTAAGTCTAGGTAAGCCTTGTTAATTTAAAAAAAAATCAAAATAGAATTATAAAAAATCTTACTCAGAGTAAAAAGTCATAGCAGCAGAAGCCATAGACTTTGATTTACATTTGATGAAATCACAACATTCCATGACAATTTCTTTCCATCTCATGTTTGCACAGACCTGGAAAAGATGATCAAACTGTACAAACTGCTCCCAGTCAAGAATTTCATTTTGTCAAGCATGTGTAAAACACAGTTTTGAAAGCTAAACTTTCATTTTGGCTTGCCAAGCATTTTTTTGCTTTTACTTTCTTTTTTTTCATGCAAATTTAGATTTCACATTTGTATTTTTCCGATCTTTCTCACAATTTTGTAACCAAAATTTGAATAAATAATTGAATTCTCATAAAAAATTTAGAAAAAAACGGCAGCAATAGGTCATCATAGATAAGATTAAAGAAACCGTTTAAAATTGTCTATTCAAAATAAATAGACATAGTTCAACTCGACACCTCTGACGACACAAATGAAGATATCACATTACAGGGTTATCATGAAAGCAAACCACGGAATAAGTTTCAAAAAAACATTCGAAAAAATTAACACGCGTTTGCTTACCTCATCTATTATAACATAAATTTTGCCCATCTGGGAAATTTTTTACTGATGGCAGCTACTTCCTTCAGCGCGTGTCGCGTTGGGCGTAGTGGGTAAACATGTTGGCATCGGGGGTTGAAGATCTCGGGTTCGAGTCCCGATGAGTCCGGCTCGCTTATCCATGCCCACCACTCAACCCAGTGTATGTATATTAACATGGGTAGGCCGAGCCTAACAGGAAAAGACCATATCTTTCCAGCAATTGTAACCCTGTCCGGTTATGAATGGTCGCTTTTATGGCCACTCTGTCTTGTCAGCAGAGCAGCGAACGTTGTGCCAGTTTGTAGTACAGTCTCCATACCTCATTAAAACCACCTTTATCCTGCACAGCCATGTACAACTGAAACAAATCTACATCAACTCCGTGCCAATTCGGTAACTTTAACATTGATTTCTTCTTTCCGACAAACTTTGTGTAATCTTCATAGAATTCCTGTTCAAGGTTTTGAAGACCCTGGAATAAAGATATTTTCTAAGTAAATCTATGTTTTGCATTATTATTTTTCTAAATTGAAATTCACTCTGAGCAACGCAAGGCCCTGTAGGAGTGGCCTTCAGAATTGCCCTAATGTTGTTCTCAAGTCATAAGAGGCGTCATTTTGTGAGGCACGATTGCCTGTTGGTTAAACATGTTGGCATCGCAGGTTAGAAATCTCGGGTTCGAGCCCCGGCGAGTCCGGCTTGCTTATCCATGCCCACCACTCAACCTAGGGTGTAATAACTTGGGTAGGCTAAGCCGAACAGCAAAAGATGATATCTTTCCAGTAATTGTAACCCTGTCCGTCTATAAGTGGCTGCCGTTACAGGGCCTTGGACAGGGTGATCCACTCTAAGAAGTAGCTATAAAAAAATAAGAAGTGATAATGAGGAAATAAAAAAATGGTAGATGGTTTACCAACGTAGAGGGCTATCGCTAACTGCACTTTAATATATATGTTTGTTTGAGATGTTTCCTGTTTCAAATAGGAGGCTCTCAGCCATGGCTGTAAACTCTTTCCCTTTTGTTGCTGCCCTCGCTTGGATGAACTTCAATAAAAAAAAATGAAATTCACCCAAAGCAGTTTTGGAAACAGCACCTGGAAGGAACATCAAAGTTCGGCCCGCTCTTTTCAATTCAGAAAAAATAATTATGTCAAGCATGGGCCACTGATGAACTGTGCCTTGGCAGCAAAATTCATCAGTGACTCGTACTCAACATAACATATTTGTTCAAATAATTTTTGACTTTTTTGTTGTTATTATTTGTTGTTATTTTTTTTCTATAGCCACTTATTTGAGTGGATCACATTGAACAAGGCCGTGTGTTAGTGACCACTTATAGATATAGACATAGTTTATTTCGACACCTCAGTCGAAACAAAAGGCGAAACAAATAAAGATATAACATTACAGAGTTATTAAAAAAGCAAACAAAATCTAAAAGAATGTTTAAAAACGTGCCACGAAATAGGTTTTAAGGAAACATTAGAAGAAGGAAACACGTATTTGCTTACCTCAAATAAAATATAAATATTCTAAATTCGACCAAACACATCATAAGGGACCCCCTCACAAAACAAAAAATAAATAAATAAAGGGGCGCCAAACACACACACACTCACGCTATAAGTTAAAACACAAGCAATAAAAAAGACGAACAAGATCAGTGCTGTTGGAAAGATAGGACCTTTCCCGATTCGGTCCATCCTACCCAAGTTTTAACAACCCTGAGTTAAGTGACTATTAATGAGATGGACTTGCCAGGACTCAAACCTGAGATACCAACCTGACCATATAATATCTTTTGGTTTCAGGAACGTCGTATAATGAACAAACAAAGACATCTTTTTATCAGCTTATAATTTACTAAACATTACTTATTTAAAGAAAAAATTTAATATTATCCTTTCTTTGATTTCGAATTGTTGCAGAAATCGAATGAAATAATTTATGATCCAAATATTCCGAATCGAATATTTTGGACAGTCCTAGCCATCACGCCCACTAACACATCAATATTACCTGTATATCAGCAATTAATCTCTCTTCTTTGCTCGTAAAATCATTCAACTTGTTTTGTGATAACTGGCGAGATTGTTGAGAACTTGAAAGAGATTGTGAAACATTTATTTTTTGTTGTACAATGGAAATACTTTTGTTTTTTGATACTTTCTTCTTCCTTAACTTTTTCTCAGCATCGTGTCCTGTAATAAAATTAAAAACATAAATAAGATGTGAGGTCAAATGTGTTAGGATCGCGCTTCGAGCTACGCATCTCTGATCAAGGATGTACATAGGATGATTTTATGCGAGAGGTCTGCTGAACGCCTTGTCGGGTCACGGTGGTTCGTGTAAACGCTGCTTACGACTTCCACCTCCAACCAGGTCCATTCACAGGAAAAATAATAAAAATATTAACCCAAATTGAAAATGAAAATCTGCATGAGAGGTCGTGGTTAGCCATGTGCTTAAGCCGTATTCTCGGCATTCCTCTCCCCCGGTATGAAAACGAAATCCCTGTCCTACCCCACTTTCAACAATACATCAGAACTATTTAATTATTGCTTTTTGCATGGCTGGACAGTTGAAAAATCAATTTTTAACTTCAAATCCCTAAATTGACCAAAGATAATAGTTTTGCTTTATAAAGAGTCAATTTGTATTCTCAACAATTCAAATTATTTACCGTTTTCATTTGTAACTTTTTGCATTTTTTGAAATTTACTCTGAGCAAGGCCGCCAAAGTTGCACCCAAATGGCTCAACTAAAGACCATTCACATAACGATGTGCTATTACAAAATATAGATCCAGCAATTTTAACTAAAAACATCTCATCTATAATTGTAAAACGATGGTAAAACCACAACCAACTTTTTTACTTTCTTATCCCAATAATATTTAAATAAAACTTTCCTAAAAACGATAAACCAGGTGGGAGGATTCTACGAAAATATTCTGACAACAGTTATCAAATGGCCAGCTCTCGTCACCTCGTTTCTTTCCGTCCACAGCTTTATCTCTCTTGCTTTTCTTTTTCACAACAGATTTCGTCCCAACATTTTCCTCAGTATTAACTTCTACAGCTTTGGTCACATCATATCGATATTTACAGCTTAGCAGTCTGGTCAAAAACAAAAATCTTCATAAACAAGGGTGATAATCTGATATATTTTTGATTTGAAACAGAAGTTTTTTTAAAGCCGCTCATTTGAGTGGATACCCTTTAGCGAGATCATGTATTGGTAGTGGTAGAAGATTCCCATTGTCCGGGGCAGATACCACTCAATGCACTTTACCGTGTCAGTTCAGTTCCATTTGGGATGTTTTCCGTTTAGAGTCCAGTTGCTGGCACTACATCTTATAGTAGCTTCTTGTTTTTGAGTGGCCGTTGGTTGGTCTCTTTCAAGCTCTCGGCCTTAAAAGTCCAATGCCCAGGGTTAGTTAGCTTTCTTATCCAATCAAGTCTACCAAAATTTTATTACACCCTGGCTTGAAGATGAACGAGTTAGTCTTGTCTAGAACCCAAGATCTCCAAACTGTGATGCCAACATGACAACCACAAGGCCTTAATCATAGCCATATAGTAAACATTATGTGAATTGAAAACCTTACAATCAATTAATAAAAACTTCCTTATAAACATTCGTTTCAAGCAAAGCAAGGCCAAAAGCAGCGCCCATCTGAACAGTATTTATAGGGCAAAGGTGTAATACCCCTAAATTAACGTCAAAATAACCATAATATGGTGCAAAGAGTGCTATCTGCTCTGGGTGATTGTAAATTTTTTTTTTTAATAAACCTCTTATTAAAACTAACCATTTTTTTCTGAAAAGATATCTATGTTCGTTGTTTTGATTTCATTCTCGATATGAAAAAATAAAAATTAGCGTCTGAACATATAAGTGGCTAATATGGCCTGTGCTTAGCATGTTGAAGATCTCAGGTTCGAGTACCAGCAGGTCTTGCTCATTAATTCCTGCATATCACTCAACCTGGGGTGTATTTTTTTTTATAACCACTTTTTAGAGTGGATCACCCTGGCCAAGGCCCTGTAAGAGCGGCCATTTATAAACAGACAGGTTTACAATTGCTGGAAAGATATGATCCTTTCCTGTTCGGCTTAGCTTACCCAAGTTATTACACCACCCTGCGTTGAGTGGTGGGTATGGATAAGAGAGCCGAACGCGCTGGGACTCGAACCCGAGATCTCAACTTGGGTAGTCTCGGCAGAACCAGAAGGTTCATAACTTCCAAATCTAACTAACCCCATCGCTCAGGGGTGTCCAAAACGAATCGAATCTTCGAATATATTCAAAGTCGAACATATTCAATATAGCAAAATTCCTGTTTTTAGATATATATCAAAATAGTTGCGTACAAAAATACAGCTGAAAATTTGCTCTTCAAATTGATACACTTGCTTATAACGAGGGGAATCATGGATAGTTTTCTAGCTTTTGTAATTACTATTCCATCTTAAAATAGTTGTAATGCTCTTTTTCATCAAAAACCTGGTGGAATTGAAAATATATTGAAATTTCATATTCGAAATTATTTTTTCAGAATGTGTTGGAAATAGCGAAATATTCGGTTTTGGCCATCCCTGCTATCGCCTATAAGTTTCCAGCAGTAAAGGGTGATTCACTCAGATGAGTGGCTATAAAAAACATTTTAAAACAAACCTCTGCTGATCGGTAGCTTCGATTAGATCATCTGCTTCATCAATTGCAAACTGAAGCTGCTCAGCCAATTTAAAACTGTTTTTCTTCTTCTTTGTAAGAACAACTTTTTTCTTTCGTTTCTGAAAAAAGTAACATTATGCGTATTGAAATAAAAACCTTGGTACTGGAGTATGTGTTCACCGCAATTTTTGACTCTTTAGATCAGTTTTAAGTCCAATCAGAATAGCCCAACCCAAAGGTCTCTTGTCATTCCCTTCAAACCTCCAACCCAACTAAAAACCATGAAGAAAACCAACAGAAGTTTTTATAACATAACATTTTAAGTTTTGCACCTATCGTACTTGAAAATGTTAATTTTAATATTAACTTTCAACACTTTCCAATTCCTCTGAACAAAAAAATGCTAAATGCTCCTATTAGCGAAGATCGACACTTGGAGATAATCATTTTATTCCCAATTATTTTATCTGCAGGACAGCCCAGGAAACCACCCACCTTGCCCCCGTATTCAATCTTATGACACGCAGGAGGTTTGATAGCAATGAAATGTTTCCTCAGCTGAACTTTTTGTCCGTCACATAAACTTTTTCAATTGGAAAATTTTTCTCAAGGTATGCTTTGTGAAGTAGGGATCGCGAAATAGATTGTGTCGATGCGAAATGGCACTACAACTGTGGGACATGCTCGAAAAAATAAAATTTCGATTGATAATTGACCAATTGGTTGCACAGTTAGGTCAATTGCTAAAGCGCTGGAAATACACCTCGAGCTATACATCTCTGACCGCCCCAGCAGGTTCAAATCCTGTAGAAGATGATGATAATATGAAAGAGCTGCTGGTCGCCTCGTCGATGCACAGTGGTACACATTAGCGTATGGCTTCCTCCACCAACCAGTTCCATACTCAGGAAAATGAGAAATACGATATTCTAAAAACCTTCGGAACTGGAGTCTGCAAGAAAGTCGTGGTTCCCATATGATTATGCCGTATTCTCGGCTTTCCTCTCTCCAGGATAAATCTAAAATTGTGTTCTATCCTAACAAATAGTAACCACCTACTTTAGCCCCTGTTTTAAATCTGTTCATTGAAATCTGTGAGAAAGGTTGAGAACAGGTTTCCAATGCTTCTTGTTTACCAAGATTCCCATATGCATCTATCTTCTTGTAATTCACCTATATAGAGAAAAAAGATGGATCAATGTTTCATTCTATTGCCCAGGGCAGATACTATTCATTACACTCAACTACAGAGGTTCAGTTTTTATGGGGTAATTTAGCCTAGAGTAAGAGGCGTTTAGCATCATCCACGACATATACCTCATTGCATTTTCATGGGCGTGATGGCCTAGTGGATAAACATGTTGGCATCGCAAGTTGAAGATCTTGGTTCGAGTTCTGGCAAGTCCGGCTTGTTAATCAATGCCCAACACTCAACCCAGGGTGTAATAACCAAGTCGAACATGAAAAAATCATATCTTTTCAACAATTCTAACCCTGTTTGTACATGAGTGGCCTCTCCTACAGGGTAGGGTCTTGGTCAGGTTGATCCACCCCAAGAAGTGGCCTAAAAAAATTAAAAAAAACTTCATCATGGTATGGTAGTTCAGTTTTGCGTGGGATATTTGCGCTCAGAGTCTAGTTGTTATAACTACATCTTGTAGTAACGCTGTTAATGGGGTCCTTTGAGATGCTACTTCCGGTCTTGCTTAGAGCGATCTTCTATGAAAAAAAATAGAAAATTCAATCTGGAGATAGTGTAATATAGTGTACGAATAGCAGAAAAAATTTTCTGATAAGGCCATCATCTGCGGCCGATGCTTGACAAATTAAAAAAAAGTAAATAGATAGATCTTAATCCAACATTTCACCTCATTCCTGATATATAAATATTATCAACAAACACTCACCCAAGCAACGCTATGTTTACTCCCCAGGAACTCAACATGATAGGAGAAAGGGTCACCATCAACGTCTTTGATCACAAACTCAGGACTTGCTGGTTCTCGACAGATTATAGCTGGCCATCTACAAAAAAAAAATTTTGTGAAAATTTTTAAAGTTTTCTTTTTTATTTATAATAAAGCTGCCTTTTATTCCATGATATGCTGCCCTGATGCGGAAGACTGGCAGAATGAAAGGTACACTGTTACTCAAACACCCGAAAAAAATGGATTCGATCAGACCTAAATTTAGCAAATGGGTGATATATAGGAATTAAAACGCCCTTTTTTTATAGCCACTTCTTAGAGCGGATCCCCCTGTCCAAGGCCCTGTAATAGCGGCCACTTGTAGATGGATAGGGTTACAATTACTGAAAAGATATGATATTTTTCTGTTCGGCTTAGCCTACCCAAGTTATTACACCCTGGGTTGAGTGGTGGGCATGGATAATCGAGCCTGACTCGCTGGGGCTCGAACCCAAGATGTTCAACCTGCGATGCCAACATGTTTAACCACTAGGCCATCGCGCCAAGTGGCCGCGAAAATTTACCAAAAGTTTCAAAACCATCAATACTGCTATGAAATAGCAGTTTTGATGGCTTTGAAGCTCTTTGGTCAACCGAAGATAATGACATGAACGTTTGGACACCCGAAGAAATACAAGATTCTGCCAGTCCGCCCTGATGAAACTTGTCCGGATTAGTCATTCCAATTCTAATATTTGAGATGAAATTATCGCTAGAATATGATATAATTTGAACGTTTTGTAGAGTATTACAACAATATTCTGACATTAAAACAATATTTTTTTCGTTTCAGTTTCCCCACTGCCAACCTCTATGATTCAAACATAAATTTCCCTACAATTCGCTACAAAGAGTCGAAGACCCATCGTAAAGTATACAACAAGGTGTCAGAATCTTTTTGGGGTGTGTGAAAAATATTCAAGTCATTTTCTTCAGAAAGAAATGCTCCAAAACCATAAATTGAGGATTTTGAACATTTTTATAGTGTTGTTACAGCCAGGAGACAATTAAAAATCTTCAGTTTTAGCTATAGATATGCCATGAAATAAGCCTATTTGGAAAGTTTTCTTCCGTTGCAACCCATTCTCTTCGGCTTTCTGATAAGCAGACTAGCTGAAAATCTGCTACTCTGGCATATAATGTACAAAATTATAACCTCTACTTTTAAAGTACTGTTCTACCATCGCCCAGGGCAGATACCACTCACTGCACTTTAGCATGGTGGTTCAGTTCTGTTTGGGATGTTTTCCACTTAGAGTGCAGTTGCTGGTATTACATCTTTAGTAGCTCTTTGCTATAAAGTGGTCATTAGTTGGTTTCTTTTAGGCTCTGCTCCCGGCCTTGCTCAGAGTGAATTTTAATAAAAAAAAAAGTAATAACATTGCTTAACACATCACATACTTGCAATATCCTGCCAGTCTTGCCCACACTAATGTCCCTTCTGGCAACAGACTGAATTTATATTGAAGTCCATGTCGTTTCAATTTTCTGTCTGTGCTGTACTTTTCTTCTGGAGTATCACAGCTGTAAGGAATTAAAAGGTAAATCTTAGCTGGTATTCTTTCGATACATTGTCCACAAATCAAGCTCATAATATGCAGAAAGATGCCATGTAATGTAAAGCCTGATACATATTCATCATCTTAGAGAGGAAAGCCGAGAATACAGCTTAACCAAAGGGCGAACCACGACATCTCGTGCATATACCAATTCGTAATCTGGGTGAAGGTTTTTGTATTATCCTACTTCTCATTTTTCCTGTGCATGGACCTGGTTGGTGGAGGAAGTTGTAAGAAGCGCTTACGTGAACCACTCACTATGCACTGGGGAGGCGTCCAGCAGACCTCTCGCATATAATCATCATCCCCCACGGGATTTGAACCTGAAGCGTTTGAAGCGTATTCTCAGCGCTTTACCGATTGAGCTAACAGGGCACCTGTGTCCCCATTCAGCCATATTTTGATTCAATTATTTTGTTGAGTGTGAGTCACTGATTCACCGTGCAGCTTAGTCGATCTGTGGTCCGTACATTACAAAACAAAATTTCTTATTGAGATAGCTAGTGGTTGGTGATACAAACGAAATACAAAACTTCAAAATAAGGTAACAAAACATCTTTTAGAAAGATTCAACGGCTGGTCGGGTTTTGAAACATCTAAATAATAATCATTAGATTTTTTTATTTTTGATAGGGCATAATTTTGATAGGCGTAATTTTCGAGTGTAGGAGCAGCAGAGTATCTGACATTCTGCCTTGCTATAAAAATAAAAGAAAATTCGGAGCACCTGCTATACAAAACATTTTTATTCATGTGACAAAACCATGGAGCATTTTCATCCACTTTATCGAAGTCTCTTTTGCATAAAATTCTCCATTTCAAACAATCTGGAAGTTCACATTGAACCCAATGTTGACTGCTTGCCTGTAAAATTAGGAGAAATGTATCATCGAGGTATCATGGTTTTCACTGAGTGTCTGAATCGGATTTGTAGCATTTTTTCGGATGTATAAAAAAGCCCCACAACTATCAACACAGCTATTTCAGATTTTTTATTGCTAGAAGACATTCAGAAAGTAGGATTAAAGTTTTTTAGCCACAGATACATCATGAAATATCGCTCATTTGGAAAATTTTCTTCTGACGGAACCCATTTTCTCCGGGTGTCTAAGTAGCAGAGTAACAACTGGCATTCTGCCCTGGATGTATGTCCTGTGTACTCTAATAGTATTGCTGGTCAGTACAGTATTTGGAATTTTACCACTAAAGTGTACTACTGGTAATACTTTATGTAGCTTTTTGGCCTACAAGAAATGAAAGGCTGGCTTAACCATCGCCCAGAGCAGATATCACCCACCGCACTTTGCCATGGTGGTACTGTCCCGTATGTATGAGAGGTTTTCTGTGAGAATGCAGTAGCTGGTTCTACATCTTTTAGTAGGTATTTGCCAGTTAGTGGTGTAAGTTGGTTCTTTTAAGGCACTTTCGGCCTTTCCCAGAGTGAATTTCAATGAAAATCGGTTGCTTTTTGGTATTGCTTCTGGCCTGGCAAAAGGTGTATTTCAATTTATATTGGTGTAGGACAAAATCCCCCTACCGAAAAATGGACAAAATTTTCTCAATGCCAAAATTCAAAGATGAAGGAATTTTTTTGTATATTTGATAACACATATAAATTTATAAAGGTATGAAATATGAATTTAAACAGTGACGTGTTTCGAACCTTCAAAAGAGGATGGTATAATCGTCACCGAAGGCAAAAATCATATTTCAAAAATGGGGTTGTTAATGTCATCATAATACAGCTAAAAAATCTCACCAGAGACTCAAAAATTATTGAAAAATGGGATTTCAGGACCTAATGTGAGCTAATAATGTGTAATAGCCGTTGCCAGCAGAAACCAAAGCGATATGAATTTTTGGCCAGAGAAAGTGAAGGGCATGACAAGATGAGCTCCCTTTTTAACATGTTAGTGAATATAACACTTTAATGTTGCCCAGAGCAGATACCACTCACTACACTTTACCATGACGGTTCAGTTCTGTTTGGGATGTTTCCATTTATAGTGTAGATCAGGTGTTCAAAGATCAGGTGTTGGTACTGCATCGTTTAGTAGCTCTTTGCTGTTTCATTTAGGCACTGCATCTAGCCTTGCTCAGAATGAATTTCTATTAGACAGACAATATTCAAGTGGAAACCACTGGCGATAGAAAAATTAATGATCTAATATGAAAATAATATAACTATAAAAATATACAAGTAAAAAATTCACACACTAAGCTTTCCGGTCAGAATAAACATTTATCAATCTCGCCTTATCTTACAAAATAAACACACTAACTGACAAACTAACTCCGCTTACACCTAAACCACATTTTCATATTTGCTCATGTATGCATGTAATACAGAAATCACGGCCTAAGCTTAAAAATGGGAATATTTTGTCTAGTTTTTTTCTAAAAATGAAATTTTATTCGGGTGAGGGGGGGTGATTGTTCTCCACTGGAGGGTATTTTGTATTATCTGAGGGTGATTTTGTCCGTTTCCCAATTTATAAGAGGTGCAGACAGAATCCGCCATGAGAAAACAGGGGAGGAAAATATCAACCAAACCAAAAAACGCTAAAAATGTTACATGTGCCTTCAGCATTTGTCTTTATACAGTTTCGCAAACATTATGATGCCATATATTTGATTACATCACTGGTTCCGTGATATGTCCCCAGGAAATATGTGAATTTACTCTTACTAGTCTCTTAGTGAAACAGGCCTTTACCGATTAGTATAGGCATTCAAAAGCTGAAAAGGGATCCCGATATGACACTCACTTTTTGTTATAAAACCCGAGATATATTGTATTGTTTTCAATTAACGACCAGTCTAATTTTGCTTTGATCGTACAAAAGAATGCCTGACTGGGAAGTCCTGATGCCGTACTAATGCCCAATGATTGGCATTATGTCATTTGTTTTATTTTTTGTTTTGATAAACGCGAATGTGGTAGGTGGGTGCGTCTCGACACGTTATATACTTTTCTTTGGATTTTACCCTTCCAGAGGTTCTCATCAACGCGTGTATATGATTTTTTGTGTGTGTTTATGAGCATGGAAAATTTGAACTTTTCAATGAGGGGATTATGTCCAGGGCAAATAACAAACAGGGAAATGAGCCAATGAGAATTTGAAAAATAGAAAAGGAAAAAGCTTTATAATTCATAGTATGTAATATTAAGGGTATCCTACGTACAACAGAACTGCTCGCAGAAGATGAAGCGACGGTCTCGTGTTCGCATTCCTTTGGTTTGTCATTATCCAAATCCAGCGTCGTTTCTTTCTCGTCTATTTGGCGTTTATTTCGAAGTCTGCGTCCTTCCGCCATTGATGCGTGTTTCTGTGGTGCGTTCTTCGTTGGTCACGAGACGCCTTACTTCGTAATGAAGCTGCAACTGTTTACTTTTTGCCAAACAAAGTATGGTCCAATAGGGAAGGGGGAGTGTTAACCTTGAATCTGACGGTCAATGAACCTCACTGCTTGTCAGAACAAGCAGACAATAAATGGCGGGAAATATCTCTTGATATTCATTTTTGTGATGAAACAATAGATTTAATATTTTGCATTATGACGTATACTTTTCAATTAGATCAAAGCATATACCGCTTCCGCTCAATGTAATTTGACACCCTCTTTTTTGTTCGTATTTCTGTGTTATCGTGTCGTGGTTAGACAGACTCCGGTAGTCTTTTAGACAAGCTCGTAGCTGCAGACGATTTTAAGGAAACTCAGAACTATTTAGGCTTATATTACGAGCAAAGATCTTGTCAAATTTTGATCTAGATAAAAAGCGTCAAATGTAGTTAAGTTAACGGGTCAAATGTTAATAAAAAGTTGAACATTTTGTATTTTGTGCCATTTTGAAATTTGATCTTTGAATTTCGGGTTTGGTCACTCTTCATGGACCTGAAGCCACCATCTCTGGATGGGGTGGAGTCAATTCTATCATTTTAAAACTCCATAAAGCTGAAAGAGCGATTGGTCAATTCTTACCATGAAAAAATCGTTGTTGGTCAATTTATATATACCCTTGCCGAATAGCGTCTCGTGAAGTTTAGTACCGGTACCGGTACCATATATCCGATTATCATGAAAATTTCCCATGTTACAAGCGACTCATCCTAACCCGGGAGACAATGCCACATGCTTGCAGAATTGGCGCCCCCTAGTTAGGATGTCAATATTCTGCCAGTTTTCATTTTGGTGACATTCGGGATTAATCGAATATTCCTGGGAACTTACCTGTTTAGGAATTTTGGTGTACCAGTTCAGTAGCAGTAAGAGGTTTAAATATAAATTTGCAAAAATAGTCGCAGCGGCCAAATTTCTGTAAATTTTGTTATATCTGGCACAAAGTGAAATTATTCACAGAAATGTGTCACCAGTCATCTGATCAGGTCATTCCATCATTACAGGTTAAACAATAGGCACTTGAAATCAGATCCTTTTCCTATTTGAACTAAAATGCTCTGATGCCTACTCCGTCGAGTTTGATATTATTTTATCCTATGAGATAAATCAGCCATCACTGACCTAGGTGCCTTTTTTACAGGTACGAATTGACATACCAAAGACTTTCTAATACAGATTGACTGGCAACTGTCTGGATACATGATAATTTATACAGTATAAGGGAGAAAATATAAGCGGATATTTACTTTTGGATTTAAGTGACTTTCACATCCTGTTTACTGGAACCAGGGTACATTAAAAATTATTCAAGATGGAGAGAATGCAATCAATGTTTAGTAATGCATTTACTACAAAAGCGGGGCAACTTGTCGGTAAGATTTTTTATTAGTAATAAGACAAGATATAAGACATTAACAATAAGTGCTGAGATATTTTTGTATCTAGGTGAGATCAAAAACAATTTTTTATTCATTTCAGAATCAAATTGAACTTTTTCCCTGATCCAAACAATTAATCAACTTAAGAATGATATGGTATTGAATAAATATACAGTAAACGGGTCTCATGAAGTTTAGTACCATATATCCGATTATCATAAAAATTTCCTATGTTCGAAACGACTCATCCTAACCCGGGAGACAAGGTCAGATACTTGCAGCATTGGCGCCCCCTAGTTAGGATGAGAATATTCTGCCCGTTTTTATTTCTATGACATTCGGGAATATGGTACTAAACTTCACTAGACCCCAGTAAACAACTCAAATATAGACTGGTTCTGCTTTCCAGTATTTAATAATAAAATTAATCAACATTGTACTCTGGTAATGTTGCGAAAAAGATGCTTCATTTTTAATATTTTTTTGACAAAATTTATAAGTGAATGTGAATGATCAATTTCATGAAACTACGATAAAGAATTTTAAAATGGGATCATGAAAAAAGTACAACTCCAAATTACAGGTTCAATGAAATGGTTAGGCATCAACCAATATCAATTTTTGGAGGCAATATCGATACTTCGGAACTTTCTACCAATAGGCGATATACATAAAAGTCTCATTTCAAAATGATACATTTAAGGATTTTAATCAATTAGTTGCAATATGATTGTAGTATTTTGTAGTTTTACCATTTTGTTTTAGTACTATATACTGTTATTATATCAGAAAAAAAAAGAATTAAACAAAAGGCAAAAGTCAAGAAAGTGAATATTGCTTTCCTAAATCCTACACCCGTATTCATAACATAGTTCTTTTCTCCTTGAATACTTTAACGCAGGCGTCGGCAAACTTTTGTCGTCTGCGACCCATTTTAAAACATAAAATTTTTTCGCGGACCAGCATTTAATTAAAACGCAAAAGTGTTTGTCATTTCTTTTTATTGAAACGTGTACGAGTACAATGTGGAAATTTCAATGAGAACAATGCGCCTGTTTTGCAGCAACAAGACGCTCCCAATTAGGAATTATGCTACTCAATGACACTCGTAATGTATCTCTCACGTCCAGTCTGTTTCGCGCCTTCGTCTTTGTAGCTGTCATCACAGAAAATCCAGACTCACACAAGTAGGATGTGGGAAAGGGCATTAAAGTTTTTAAGGCTTTTTCAGCAAGGTCGGGGTATTCTGGCTGGACCTTCATCCAAAACGTTGGAAGAGTCAGTGAATAAAAAATACATTTCAGGTTACCGTCATTTGCAATGTCCAACAGCTGGCCTTCTTGCTGTACAGGTAAGGTCGATTCATCTGGCTTAAAATCGAACGGAATCCGGATCCATTTCTTTGCAACTCGGGGGTCTTTATCCATTGGATCTGCCGTATTCTTAATTCGTCTCCCAACTGTGCGAGCTGAAAGAGGAACCTGTGCTATCTTTTTAGCAGCCGATTCCCCTAACATTTCACGACACATATCAGTACATGCAGGTAGAATCGATGCTTCTCCAACAGTGAACGGTTTGTTAGTCTTAGCGATGCGATGAGACACCAAAAACGATGCTCTTAGTGCAAGTGAATTTGTAGACAAAGCAGTCCTCAGTACTCTTTTATCACATTCGTGGTCACGTTTTCTTCTTTTGAAAAACTCCAAAGGTTTATTCTTTAATTCGGGGTGCTTCGTCATCATGTGCCGAAGTAGTTTGGAAGGTTTCATCGACTCGTTTGATAACTTGCTCTTGCAAATTATACACAGCGGGCAAGGTGCATCGCAATCTGAAGTTGAAATGAATCCGTATTTCAAATACGACTTATTATATTGGCGATAGAAAGTCAAAGGAACTTTTCTCTTTTTTCTAGCTGCAGGCCCCTCGTCCTCAACATCAACTTGTTCAGATGGTGTTGACCTATTACCGAAAAAACTAAGCATAGATGTCTGTTTTTTACTCATTTTCATCAGTGCCCGTACAAACTAATGACTCAACAGACGGAATGCAAGTCGACGTCGAGTAACAGCCTACAAGCCACAACAGTGCGAGCGCCATTGTTACGTCACAAAACTATCTGTGGCTTCAGTGATTTACTACGCCCGGTTGGATTTTAACATCCTTTTGTGAATTAATATTACAAATTTATTACACTAACCTGGAAAATCACGCGACCCAGTAACGATCTCTTCGCGACCCAGTACTGGGTCGCGACCCAGCGGTTGCCGACCACTGCTTTAACGGATATACCGTTTGGAGGCGACCGTCATATAATACCAGTTAAATGCTCGTATCCGCCCGATGTATCGGCCAGGTGATATTTCGGTTCATCTCTAGTAATGGTTACTTGGTTTTAACTGAACTTTCATGGTTTAAATTTAAATTAAACTTTTTGGTCAGGCAAAGAATGAATAAGATCGATGAATCGAAAATGCTTCAAAAAATAATACGTCCGTCGTCCATATGTGGCGAATTCTGCCATCCTGCCAAACTGGATGGAAAAAGCAAGATAGAAGATAAATCTTGTGATCAGTTGAAATTGTTAATAGTATTAATTGCACACAGGGAAATAAAGCTTATCTCATTTTATTTAATATGTGCCGGCAATCACAAATCTAGCATTATTCAAGTGTTTGTCACTGAATGTTCAGACTGACATATTCTACTTTCACGGGCAAGTTTATATTATAATGCCTGTTTAGCGGAACCGGTAAAGCGTTGGAAATACGTTCCTTAATAAGCGCTCATTATGGCTTCCTCCACCAACCAGGTCCATGCACAGGAGAAATGTGATAATCCAAAAACCTTCACCTCGATTTGAAACTGGTATCTGCACAAGTGGTCGTGGTTCGCCATATGTTTAACCTGTATTCTTGGCTCTCCTCTCCCGCAGGATAAAAATGATTTCCTGTTCTAATAATCATATAGTAATTATATTATTTTTTTGTTCAGAAAAAGCTACAGCGGCAACTTTATCATCAGAAGATTGGGGATTAAATATGGAGATATGTGATGTTGTCAATTCATATGAAGAGGGGTAGGTATTTTAGCGACTTGAATTGATTTGAAAAATGAAATATTTTGGTGGAGTTGAAACTGAGATGTCTATTCAAATATTCAGGTATCCCAGAATTCAAATTTAAAAGTTGTTTCGTTTTTTGATTTTTAAATTGTTTAATTTTACAGTAAAATCATGGTACAGTACAGTATATGCTAATTTTTCTGTTATAAATTTTGACATAAATTAGGGCTTTGAGCAAAAAATGCTGTACTATCCACAATTTTTTATCCTAATCAACTGCTGATTAATTATTCTATTTATGGTTTTACCTATAAGGTCAAACTTAGTGTAAGCTATATTTTTATTTGACGACAATTTTTTGAATTTTGCTAGGGTAACATTTCGGTAATTTGTATTTTGCAATGTTTTTATTCAAGTAATTTCCATATAGGAATATATGGCTTTACTAAAATATCAACTCCTTTTAAAATTTATTTCAGAAATAGCTATTAACTTTCACTGATCATGCTTCTGCATTCTGTTAATAAGTTATATATTCATTTTCAGTCCAAAAGATGCGATGAAGGCGATCAAAAGACGACTAACAAATAATAAAAACCAAAGTCAAATCAACTACACATTAACGGTGAGTTCTTAGTACTAGATTATAGGGTTGAAACTTTTATGACTTGGTATGTATATGCTCCGTAGTGGTATTTTTAATCATTTTCTTCAATTTAGTATGAATTCAAAGTTAATACGGCTACTAGGTTTCGGCTACAAGGTCGTTGTTTAGTGGAAGATTTACCAGGCAGCATATCTACGTATTGTTTCTAATAATATCAATTATGTTCATCCATAAATGTCCGCTGGTGAGAGAAGGTCCTTGCTCTGTGTTATCCATTTAGTATGAGTCTACCTGGTGGCAACCACTCTCTAAAGTTTTTTTAGTTTTTTTTTTTTTTTTTCGAAATTCGCTCTGAGCAAGGCCGGAAACAGTAGCTAAAAGGAACCAACTAACAGCAACTTAAAAGCAAACGGCTACGACAATATGTAGTATCGGCAATTGCACTCTAAATATCCCGAACGGAACTGACCCGCCATGGAAAAGTGCAGGGGGTGGTATCTGCTGCATGTGATGGTAAAACCATCTACCACTTCTTGTTTTGATATGTTTACAATATTTAAATCCTCCAGCTAGTTGAATGTACCAGATGTAGTACCAGCAATTGCACTCTAAACATTCGAACGGAGCTGACCCTCCATGGTAAAGTGCTGTGAGTGTTATCTGCTCTATGCGATGGTAAAACCATTTACCACTTCTTTTTTATATGTTTTCAATATTTAAATCCTCCGGCTAGTCTTATTGCGCAATATTCTTATTCAGTTCATATGTACTTAATATCATAATTTCACATTCCAGGTATTAGAAACGTGTGTGAAAAATTGTGGGAGTCGTTTTCACATACTCGTCACATCTAAAGAATTTTGCAATGATGTATTAATGAAAATTATTCACCCGAAAAACACTCCTGCTCTAGTACTTCAAAATAAGGTAAGTTTGTACCGGAGTGGCAGATTGCCAGTCATGCTTCATTTAGGACTACTGCTGGGAAATAATTCTGCAAATGGGTAACATTTCATAGAAAAAACTATTTTATGTCTCTTTTTAAGTGTCTGGTGGCAACCAAACTGTAGAAAAAGGTTTCAAAATCATCAATGCTGTTTTGATATAACAGTGCTGATGGTTTTGTAGTTTTTACGTCGATTCTAAAAAAATGAACATTTCAGACACCCGAAGAAAGCCAAGATTCTGCCACTCTGGCTAGAACTACATTGACATAATCATTTTTCTTTTTAGGCAGGGGTGTCAAAGCATTTAATGTGGTTTTCTACTCACATTTTTGCAAGAGCCTTTAAAATTCACCAACACTGTTATCTCATATTAATGTTGAAGCTTTCAAATATTTTTGAAATATTGTAACCGAGGGTCAAGGATATCAAAAATCGAATCGCTATTCTAATGCATTCTAAAATAAATATATTTGATATAGTAAAAATATGATTTTTAATATATTTTAGAATAGAAAGTACATTTCAAAGATTTGTATAAATCAGAAAAGTAAACTTTTTCATGGAATCCATACAGCTTTTTGGGAGTAAATGAAATAATGGAGTTTTGTTAAGGTTTCTGAATTTCAAGATTGAAATATTTTTAAAAAGGATTACAAACATGAACGATTTGGTCTTTCATATTCCAAAATATTTTTTCCGAATGTATTCGAAATATGGTAGTTAAATATTTGGTTATATCAGCCTTTCCTACCAGAGACACTCGAAAGGTTGATGTTTCGATAATAAATTTATCATAAGCTGCTCATGGTAGATTCTATTTTGTGGCATTTGTGGCAACTATTGTCTTTTGGTGTTTGAGTAGCAGAATCATTAACACAACTACCCTATTAATGTAGCACACAAAAAATGAAAATTTTCATGTTTTTTTTAGCAAATGATTTATTGTTGAACATGTATTATTGAGATTTATAATGATTCATAATTTTAAATGTGTGAGCCATAGTCTTACAGGCCAATGTCAGTTACGTGCTCGTATCTTGTATTGTGTCGAAAGAGAATTTCCTGTACGTGCTCGTATCTTGTATTGTGTCGAAAGAGAATTTCCTGTGATTTTTTTCTGTTTTTTTCCTCTAAATTCACCCTGAGCAAGGCCGGAAGCAGCTCCCAAAGACAACTAACCAACGGCCATTCAATAGCAAAGACCTATTAAAAGATGTAGTAGTAGCAACTACACTCTAAATGGAAAACATCCCAAACAGAACTGAATCATCATGGTAAAGTGCAGTGAGTGGTATCTGCCCTGGGCTATGGTAAAACCATCTACCACTTCTTTGCTTTCTTATAGTCGCCTCTTACGGCACGCAGGAAATACATTAGGACTATTCTAAAGCCCATACAGGGTTAACCTGACCATTATTAGTAAAAGAAATGTTGTTATAATTTATATTAAGAATCTTTCTAGGGATGTTTGTTTTATGCTTGCTTTCCAATGGCTAAAAATAATTGATTTTTACAGATCCTAGGAATGATCCAAGAATGGGCAGAAGCATTTAAAAATACAGCTGCAATGAGAGGAGTGGTGGAAGTTTACGAAGAACTAAAGGGAAAAGGTTCGATTATTTAATATAAAGAAAAATATCATCCTCTCATTTCACAGAAATATTAGTTTTTCGTGTAAGCTTTCATTATGGTGGCAGAATCGTTGGCTTTCTTCTGATGTCAAATGTCATTTTCTTCGGATGCACAAAAATAGATTCACAACCATCAACACTGCTATTTCATAGCAGTGTTGATGGTTTTGAATTATTTTATACAGTTCGGCCATAACCAGGCACGCAAAAAGGGAAGAGATTTAATATTTTTGCAACAGATAGAGCATGGAATATTGAATATTTCTTAGGGTATTCGGGTAGCTGGCAGTGAGTGTTGGATCTTAGTGTAACTTTTGAGACAGGATTATTAAAGTACCCAGTAATTTAATTTTGGTTCAGGGATGCCACTGGGAATAGCTAAAACTGAGTATTTTACTATTTGGAATACATTTTGAAAAATATATTCGATTATGAAATATCGAATATATACATTCTAAATGCAGCCATGCTTTTGATGGAAGGTAGCATTCCGACTTTAGAGGTAATATGTATTTATGTCAGAAATTGCTGCCTATCTTGAATTTTTCTCTGATGCCAGAGCAGCTGGCCTTCTACCAGTATTCAATGATACTTTGATGAAAATCATATTGATTCACAGAATATTTGAATCATCCGAATCGGACATGTCTATGAGTCTGTTCAGATTTCGGAGTGCCTACCCACCTCTTAGGAAAAACCAATGATTGAAATTTTTTTTTTTTCATTGAAATTCCCTATAAGCAAGGCTGGAAGAAGTGTCTAAAAGGAACCAAATGATGGCCACTTAATAGCAAAGAGCTACTTAAATATGTAATAATAGCAACAACTGCATTTTGAACGGAAGGCATCCCAAACGGGTCTGAATCACCATGGTAACGTACAGTGGGTGGTATTTGCCCTGGGTGATGGTGAACTACCACTTATTTTTGCTTGATTACCGTTTTAAAATATATGTCTAGAGCTTTTTATTTTCTCCTAGTATTCGGGTAGCAGAATAGCTGACATTCTTCCTACAATCATGGTCTTTGGTTCATTTGACATTCTTTACTTCCTGTAATCATGATCCTTGGTTTTATCTTCAGGTTGGGAATTTCCACAACCAGATATAACAGCCGCTGCACCTATTATAACACCAAAAAGGGTGAGTAAATGATTTTTTTAATTGAAAATGAGATTGGAAGCAACAGACTCGTGATGCCGATTTAGAAAGATCTGCATAAAATGCAAAACCACCAATCGCACACTGGTAGAATGCTACTCTTCTAACCAGACACTGAGTAATATTTCATGATATACTGGGTGGAAGATTTAAATTCTTGTGCTAAACTGTATGAAACGATAAAAAGGGCTGTGAAATAATTCTAGTCTTTTCCTGTAGGGAATGAAAAAATTTCTGTTTCAATTTCAGACTCAATAAGAACCTGCAGCAGAGGCTTACCTCGCTGTATTTTTTTGAACTCCTAATATGTAGGCCAATTAAATGCAATTTTCAAATATATATATATATATATATATATATATATATATATATAAATTGCAGTATCTGTGTATACTCGTATAATTTTCTATGTCGTGTTCTTGTAAATTGCGTCTTTTTCTTCATATTAATATTTTTTTATTTATAATTCAAGGGTTTTTGCTGCACACCTGTGTTTTCAGGTCGAAAGGGCCTTGTGCAACTATCCTGTCTTTTATTCTTCTATATCGTTAAATTTTATATTGATTATTACGAGGCGAATAAACATATAAATACATACGTTTCCAAATCATATTGAATTTTGTTAGCATTTTACACAGCAAAGATAAGGCTGCTTGATTATCAAATTGTACTGAAATATTGCCATACAAATTACTTCTATCGATTGTATTCGAATTAAAACATCATCTGTGTCAGTTGTTTTGAATATATTACTTGGAAAGCTTACAATTAAGACCTGTAGATGCTTTAGAATTACCTCAACATATTTCCTGTATGTTATAAGAGGCGATTAAATTGAAGCAGTGAGATGGTAATTGCTGTTTAATAGGAGTATTGATGATTTTGAACCTTTTTTTACAGTTTGATCTGTATCAGACGCTCAAAAAGAGCTGTTCTATTCTCTTAGCAGTAGGTTTAACGTGATATATTCCCCATTTGCTAAATTTTTGTTCTGATGGAAGCTATTTTCTTCGGTTGCTTGAGTAGCAGAACAGCTAACATTATGCCTATCTAACATAAACATATACCACCTCTCATTGCGTCTTTTTTTGTTTATAGTGGATCAGTTATCGTATCAAATGTATTATCTTGTATCGGTACTGCTTTTCGACTAATAAAATATTCACTTCTAAATTGTACTTTGTGAAACTTTACACAGGAATTTTTGCATGATTGATTAATTACGCATAAAAGGAATGGTGATTTGACTACCTTATCTTTTTTTGTCCGTCTACCCTAAACAGATAATTCTCTCATTGCGTTTTTTTTATTGTGAATCAGTTACTGTATCAAACGTATCACCTTGAGTAGGTACTGCTTTTCGACTAATAAAATATCCACCTCTAAATTTTACTCTGTCGTAACTTCACACAGGGATTAATTACACATAAAAGAAATAGTGATTTTGAGTACCTTATCTGATGTATGTATGCCATTGTAAAGATCTTTGTGTCAAAAAGTCAGCTATGCTGCTACTCAGACACTAGAAGTAAAGGGGTTTGATCAGAGGAAAATTTTGGATATGGTTATCATGATATACTCATTTGCTAGAAAATAATGGGTCTTTTTTGGTCTGATAGCAGTAAAACTGAAAAAAAGGTTCGAAATTATCAATACTGCTATGAAATAGCTATTTTGAAGGTTATGAAGCCCTTTTGTCCATCCAAGGAAAATGGCATGGACATTTAGGACACCTGGAGAAAAACAAAATTTTGCGATTTTTGTTAAATTATGGAATCGATCTGAAAAAAATTTAAGTCTGATCATTGCTCAAATAAAGAACTCTTCGTCTTGCAGTGACAACTTTTTTACCGCTAGGGGCAACCCAATAAATTCGAAATCGAGCCGAATAATATTTGCTGCTCTGATCAAATATTTGAATCAAAAGTGTTATACGACCCACACAGCTTCCCATTAATTGTTTAATACGACGAAATTTACATTATAAATTCACTGGAATCCTATACATATACTTTTTCAATTCTGTCAATTTTAAACCACTGAAAAATAAAATCAGAACAAATATTTCAGAGAGCCTAAATCACCAATAGATCATGACATCCAAAAAGAGGATAAATAGAATATCAGATTAATTATTTTTTCAATTTCCTTTATTACAGAGTGTTCCACAACCAGCCCAACAGCCTCAGGTATGTTCAATTCAATATCATATTTGATGAAACTTTATATAATGAGACGACAATGCAAACAAGGGTGGTTTAGAGTACTGTTTGTGGAATAAATCATGATTCCGGGTTGTAAATATTACGAGAGTATTACTCTCCTAAAGACATAGTATTCAAATATTTGGTGAAAACAAAATGGATGTATTTTAATCTTTGAAATGACGTGTTGAAAAATTCTCATTTAATAGAACGTTCTTGATCGCTTCTGATGCTGAGAAATTAACACAAAGTTCTTGATAATAATAATAATAATAGGTACAAAAGTGAAGTGTTTTTATATACGGAACTATAATTTATTTAACAAAATACTGGTGTGTTGAAAAACATTTGAGTATAACGTACCTCCGTACAGAAATCCTTATTTGCACCCAACACTCAACCCAGGGTGTAATAACTTGGGTAGACTAAGCTGAACGGGAAAAGATCGTATCTTTCCAGCAATTGTAAACCTGCCCGTCTATAGGTGGTAGCTATTATAAGGCCTTGGACAGAGTGATCCCCTCTGAGAATAGGTTATAAAAAAAGTGTTTCTGTCTACGATTGTCTCTAGATTTCAGTTTAAACCGGGGTGCAAAGATTAAAATGAAACCCCACAGAATGAAAGAATATTGTTTAGCTTTGGGTGTCTGAAATGTCCATGTCATTTTCTTCGGATGAACGAAAAAGCTTCAAAACCATCATCAACACTGCTATTTCATAGCAGTATTGATGATTATGAACCTTTTTATATGGTTTGATTGCTACCAGACAATCGAAAAAAGAAATTTTAATCTTCTAGAAAAATATATATCATGAATAATTGAATATTTACTACGTTTTCTTCCGATAGAACCAATTTTTTCAGGTGTCTGAGTAGCAGGTATTTTGCCAGACTGCCTCAACAGTACAAATATAAACTCTCACCTGCAATACTTCTATATTACCGATATTATGGTTTCAACACGAAATGTCGACGAAACTTAAAAATATTGCAAAATCTATATCTTGACCCAAATATTTTATTTGAAACCTTATTAAATAGTATTTGAAATTCATTAAATTTTTATAAATAGAATAATGTATCAAAAAATTCAAACAAAGAAAAGTACTGATATTTGACCAAATATTTTGGACATTTTTACTGCAAAGTCGTGATTCTTGTCAAATTTTAAGACGTACTGTTTGAAATAGTTCATTGTTGTTTGAGTTGCCTCTAGTTTGTTCCTTTAAGCGCTTCTTCCGAATTAGAACAAATTTCAATGATAAGAATCAAAAAACATGGTGGCTATTTGAAAAAAAATCGACTTAGTTGAGTTGAATAATTTGCCATTCGTTCTGAATAAAGAAATGTAGATGGTTTTACCATCGCCCAGGGCAGATACCACTCCCTGTTTTCCACTTAGAGTGCAGTTGCTGGTGTATCTAAGCCTTGCTTAGAATGAATTTAAATGAAAACAAAAAAAAAATTAACCAGTTATGAAAATGGATGAATTACTGTTTGTTTTTCCAACAGGTTGGTTATGGAGGCTTACCAGGTGTACAAGTGGTCCCGGGAACCATGCCAGTAGCAGGTACACAACCACAACGTGTACCACCTGGTGCCAGACCAAGCACTGGTCCAATCACACCAAGTCAAGAACAGGTATGGTGGTAATTTTATATTATTTACAACCAATTGATATTTAATTTCAAATTTATATGTAAACAGGAAGTGGCAGATGGTTTTATCATCGCCCCGGGCAGAAACAACTCACTGCACTTTTTACCATAGGGGATTTCTGCTTACAGTGCAGTTGTTGCCACTCGATCTTGTATTAGCTCTTTGCATTTGAGTGGCCGTTAGTTGACTTCGTTTCGGCACTGCTTTCTGCCTTGTGAACTTATAAAAATAAAAAAAATAATTTAAATTTAGTCTTCCCGATAATGTTGAAGCCTTTAGTACTGACTTACTGACTTAATTGTTTATATTATCAAGTCAGATTGCAATTTGGTGGGCCCTGGTACTGTAACCTGTCAAGAATCTATGTTCGACAAAATATTTATGAGAAAAAAAATCATTATATTGGAGTAGCTTGCGAATGTTTTTAAACCATACAGCAAAGCGTGATATAGAGGGTTCAGAAATTCGATGTCAATTGTACTTGGATCAGTTACATTGTAAAATAAGAAGACAAATGTATAGCAATAATACAGCATTCTTGGAATTTTTTTGTCTTTGAATAACATTCTTTGGTACATTTTGTAAAGTGCAACCTTTCACTTTCAATCAGATGATTTTGCCTATTCTAACTATTTTGTTTATCTTAAAATCAAATCAACCTGTGAAACACATTATCAATAAAGATTTCGGATCAATTTTTTTTATCTTTCCAGACAGAGACAAATTTCTTGATTTTTTAGGTCACAAAATTACGTTCGGAGCTTCAAATTGTTCTCGGAAACGTCCAAGTTTTCTCAGAAATGCTGACAGAGTTGATCCCTGGGCAAACTGAGCCTGCTGACTTGGAATTATTACAGGTAACAGATTAGCCTAACACTGCTTGCCTTAAGGTCGCACTACATCTTTGCGTAGGTTGAGTTTTTTTCCTGGTTTGTTTTATTTTACCCTTGTGTTTCACGCAAGCGCAATGCTTTGCATGCATTTCCTTACGTTTTCCAATGAACCAGACCGGTTTGCTATTAAAGCTAACGCAGACCGGTTTGCTATTGAAGCTAACGCAGAGTGCTTGTCTCGTTAATCTATGCCCTCTACTCAACCCAGGGTGTAATAACTTGGGTAGGCTAAGCCGAACAGAAAAATATACATCTTTCCAGCAAATTTAAACCCTTTCCTTCTATAAGTGGCCGCTAGTACAGGGCAGTGTGATCCACCCCAAGAAGTGCCTATAAAAAAAATGAAAATTTGCTAAGGGCTCAATCTTTTAATAAAGTGGTGGAATTTTTTTTGAAATATACTAAATAATTTTGAGATATTCAATGAAATATCTGGTCATCAAAACTTTGGAAGAATCATAAAATGATCTATTAGTAGTGAGGCCTCTTCTAAACTCATGATGGAATCAATCTGGATACAAATTTATCAAATTTTTTTTTCTTATAACCACTTCTTGGAGTGGATCACCCTGCCTAAGGCCACTTGTAGAAGAGCAGGGTTAGAATTGCTGGAAACATATTGTCTTTTCCTGTTCGGCTTAGCCTACCCAAGTTATTACACCCTGGGTTGAGTGGTAGGCATAGATTATTTCATATGATTTGAACATTCACGTTTGTGATTTGCTATGTTTTGCTTTTTATTGATATTGTTATATAAATTTCTTAAATGTAATCAGATTCTGACAGATTCGATATATAAGATATGGTCGGAGATTCGATTCAAAAATATATATATTTCAAAGCGCCAACCCTACTTGTTAGCAATTTGACATTGACGTTACGAATTTTCAGTTCATTTTAGCCCTGCGAAACTCGTGGTTATAATTTGAAGAATATTTGTTCACTTTTTGCATTTATCTAAATTATTTATGAAACACTACAAGATCAATTTCAAAATGAGACTTTAGTGGTTGTGCGGGTTGAATTTAAAGAAGCTTGATTAGAAATTATATTTTATCTTATATGAGCCATCGATGCTTGTTTTAATTTTTTCAAGTAAAAAAGCAGAAAAACTCATGGAAACGGACGTGCTCATATTTGAGACAAGCCTGAATCAAACAAGCAGAGTGTCAGCTACTCTGATACTCAGACACCCCAAAAAAATGGTTTTCATCACAAGAAAATTTAGCAAATGAGCAGGTTTTCATGATGTATCTTTTGTCAGAGGAATAAAGTGTATTTTTTTGTGAATGTCTGGCGGTAACTGAACTGTACGATAACGTTCAAAATCATCAATACTGCTATGAAACCAATGGTTTTAGCATCACCCGGGGCAGATAGCACCCACTGTGCTCTTTTATAGTGGTTTAGTTCCATTTGAAATGTTTTTTCCTTAGAGTGCAGTTACTGGTTATACATTTGAAATTGACTTTCTATTATATATGTCGCCGTTATTCGCCACTTTTTCGATACTGCTGTAGTACTTTGAGCACTGTAGTACTTTAGTTGTACTGTAGATTGTTACTGACTTTACGCCGCTGTTTCCAATCGTCTTCCCATTCTGACTCCTAATTCTGGAAGAAGTTTGACTGTTCGACGTGTCCCTACAAACTCTTATCGTTACGGTTTCCACATAACAATATATTTAATGATTATAGACAATGTTATTAGAATATGATTATTATAGACAATATTAATAACATTTTCCCCCAAAGTTCCACACGATTTCAGTCAGCCTTGTCTAAGCGAGATCAATCAGACTTTTTTTCCCAAAAATATATAATCTATGCAAGCGTGTGACATGAGACATATTCAACAGGAAATTGTAATACTAAAAATTCATGTCATATCGTTGTGTGATCACGAGAATTGCTGTCGCACGAGAAATATTTAAGAGAATGTTCTAATGGATCATGCTTGATAATGATATATTATGTCATGACCATCATGAATGGCTCATTCTTTATCCTATACACTGAAATGTTGTCCACTTAGTGCTTTGGCTACACTGCTTCTGACCATGCTTGGATTCAATAAAAAAATGTTATGGTACCATGCATGTCGTATCTTGTTTTCGTAGGATATAAATGGTACGATATCCTTTTCTATTTCTTTGTTTATTGTTTGCAGGAATTGAACAGAACATGCAGAGCGATGCACCAAAGAGTTGTGGAACTTGTAGAGAGGGTTGCCAATGAGGAATTGACAGGTGAATCTTATTAAATATATTCAAATATGTTATTGACAAAAAGTATCAAATTTGTATTCCCCGAACACCAGGATGAGGGGAATCCTGTTTTGTATTTAATTCGTGCTAAGCAAAATCAGAAGTAGCGTCTAAAAGAACCCCAAAAATAGCCCCCTATATGGTGAATTTCTGTTACATAATGTACAACCAGCAACTGCACTTTGCACGAAAAAAACCTGCACGAAAAAAACCTTAAGAGGATTGAAATGCTATAATAATGATAGGATAGGTTTTCATTTTTATCCTGCAGGAGGGGAAAGCCAAGAACACGGCTTAACCATGTAGCGAACCGCGACCTCTAGTGCAGATGCCAGTTCCAAATTAGGGTGAAGGTTTTTTTGGATTATTGTATTTCTCATTTTTTCTGTGCATGGACCTGGTTGGTGCGATTCCAACCTGCGTCATGATGATCAGAGTTGCTTAGCTCAAAGCGTATTCGCAACGCTTTATCGATTGAGCTTACTGGGCACCCCCAAGTGCAATTTGTATTATCTGCTCTGTGTGATGGTAAAACTGTCTACCACTTTCTTGGAAAGTTCAGACTACCAGGTGACTGTTACTGCTAACATAGTCAAAAAAATACTGTCATTTTTTGTAAAATCAAAAAAATGTGATTGTGGTATTCGTGTACTGTGTACCACTTCTGAGGACCAGTGATTTAATCGGTATCCAAACTCTTGTTTCAGCTGAACTTTTGAAAGTGAACGACGATTTAAACAATGTGTTCTTACGATACGAACGATTCGAAAAGTACCGTACAAGTCAATCCACTGCTCCAAAGCAAGAACATACTCCCAGTCCAGTTCCTACTTCATTAGCGCCATCAAGTGTTACACCATATCCTCTCCCTCACTCAGAACCACCGCCGAGTTATTCAGACGTGAGTAGTCCTGAATCCTTATTTTTATTGAAATTCACTCTCAGTCTAAACCAACTAATGACCACCTAATAGCAAAGAGCTACTACAAAAATGTAATTCCAGCAACTGCACTCTAAGGGGAAAACAACCTTAACAGAACTGAACCTCCATAATAAAGTATGGTGAGTGGCATCTTCTCTGGGAGACAATGGAACTGTACACCACTTGTTTGTTTCTTTTTATCATCTCTTACGACAGATAGGAAATGAAAATTTTCATGCGATTTATAAGCTCATAAAGGGTGTCTTTGTTCGTATATTTATTTACGACTCCTGATTTCAATAACCGATCTGATTTGGAAAATTATCCGAAGATATTCGAATTTGGCAACCTCTAAGCTTACCTCTTTGATTGCAGTCGAAACCAAATATTTTAGCAACTAAGGTTCCTTTTCCACCGACTAATGTTGCATCTCTTTACTTATTCACAGACCGAACAGCCAACACCCGAAGTCAATGATTTAATTGATTTAGGAGGAGAGGAACCACCAGTTGCTGGTGCCGCAGCTGCTGTTCCTCCCCAACCTACCCCTGCATCGACTGCAAATGACCTGGCTGGATTAAGTAAGAATTCCTTTTTTTTATTTTTATAGCAACTTCTAAGAGTGGATCGCCATGTTCAAAGCCCTGTAACAGCAGCCACTTATAGACGGCCAGGGTATTCTTTAGCTGTTATCAGTCAGATTTAAATTTGAAATTTTTTAAAATTTTACCGAAGTTAGATTTTATATCAAGTTTCATTAACCATGGAATTTCCTAAGAAACACTAAGTTGATAGAGTTTTTTTACAAAGGCTGGCAATAAATCAGTATGTTTGCTGTGTTGTCAAAGTGTTGCTGTGTTAAAAGAGTACAACATTAGTCGCCATTATGCGACGAAACATGGAATCTATGGTTATAATTTATCAGCAGTGGAACGGCAAACCAGACCAACAGAACTGGACAGAAATTTGCTAGGCAGCAGAATGTATTTGTAAAAGGCAAATTAGCCCAGGAAGCTTCCACTCATGCCAGCTTTATGGTCTCATACAACATTGCTAAACACAACAAACCATTCAGTGATGGTGAATTTTTAGTTTAAAGTTTAAACTTTACATTAAACACGATTTTTTATTTTATTTCTCGCATTAGTGAATAAATATGTGATTAAGACATTGAATACTATTCATGTAATAATCCGGCCCGCCAATGACTCCATTTTCCCACATCTGGCCCGCCGAATAGAGAAGTTGCCCACCCCTGATATAAAACATATGCCAGCGACTGGTTTTTTGAGGCTGATGTGAATATACATATAAATATAACCTACTGGTAGTATAAATGATCAGAGTGTGTATTTTGTCCCATCCTTTTATTTAGCTGACATTATGATATAAACCATATGCCAGCAACATTGAAATACTGCAGGCGAAGGTTTATATTTTCATTGAGGTTTAATTTGGAGCTTTCGACTCCATAATTTGGACCCCGAGCCATAATGCAAACTGTTTATTGCAATCGTTGGTGTCAGAAATGGGACTGATCCAATCATGGAATTTCGATTGAAAGTATTTTTTTTTTCGATTCTTTTCAAATTGTATCGTCTTGTAATCAAATCATGATATATGTCGAATTTCAAGTTGTGAAATTTGACATTTTGTAGTAAGTCTTTGCTGTATGAATGACTGTTAGTTGGTTCTTTTCAGGCAGTTTCTCTGGCCTTGCATAAAACGAATTTCAGTAAAAAAAAGCCCATGATCATGCCTATTTTATCTGTTTCTTCTCTAATTCACATATATATTTTATCAGGTTTAGATCAACTGATGATGACGCCTTCCCAACCTGCCTCGTACGCATCGTTATCTCAAGATCTTGCTCAATTCGACAACTCAGCGACGGCAACAATGCCACAACCTGATGCGGAGTATGTAATTCCTGATTAGAAAATTTATTCTCAGATTAATTGTAACGATTTGTAATGAAATCTCTAAAATTTGGTTTGTCAATCTAATCTATAAACAACGAATACTGAAGCAATGATGGTCGTATCGTCACCCAGGGCAGGCATTGCTTGCTGCGTTCTACTGTGATAGTTCACTTCTGTATGGAATGTTTTTCACTTGAGATCGCAGTTGCTAGTGCTACATTTTGTGTCTACCCTTTGCCTAGTGGGGTGGTCATTAATTGGTTCCATTTTGGTACAAGTGTGATGGCCATTAATTGGTTCCATTTTGGTACTAGTGGGGTGGTCATCAATTGTTTCCATTTTGGCACTAGTGGGTTGGCCATTAATTGGTTCCATTTTGGTACTAGTGGGGTGGCTATTAATTGGTTCCATGTTGGCACTAGTGGGATGGCCATTAATTGGTTCCATTTTGCCACTAGTGGGGTGGCCATTAATTGGTTCCATTTTGGTACTAGTGGGGTGGTCATCAATTGTTTCCATTTTGGCACTAGTGGGGTGGCCATTAATTGGTTCCATTTTGGTACTAGTGGGGTGGCTATTAATTGGTTCCATGTTGGCACTAGTGGGATGGCCAATAATTGGTTCCATTTTGCCACTAGTGGGGTGGCCATTAATTGGTTCCATTTTGGTACTAGTGGGATGGCCATTAATTGGTTCCATGTTGGCACTAGTGGGATGGCCATTAATTGGTTCCATTTTGCCACTAGTGGGGTGGCCATTAATTGGTTCCATTTTGGCACTAGTGGGATGGCCATTAATTGGTTCCATGTTGGCACTAGTGGGATGGCCATTAATTGGTTCCATTTTGCCACTAGTGGGGTGGCCATTAATTGGTTCCATTTTGGTACTAGTGGGGTGGTCATCAATTGTTTCCATTTTGGCACTAGTGGGATGGCCATTAATTGGTTCCATGTTGGCACTAGTGGGATGGCCATTAATTGGTTCCATTTTGCCACTAGTGGGGTGGCCATTAATTGGTTCCATTTTGGTACTAGTGGGGTGGTCATCAATTGTTTCCATTTTGGCACTAGTGGGATGGCCATTAATTGGTTCCATGTTGGCACTAGTGGGGTGGCCATTAATTGGTTCCATTTTGGCACTAGTGGGATGGCCATTAATTGGTTTCATTTTGGCACTAGTGGGATGGCCATTAATTGGTTCCATTTTGCCACTAGAGAGGTGGCCATTAATTGGTTCCATTTTGGCACTAGTGGGATGGCCATTAATTGATTCCATGTTGGCACTAGTGGGATGGCCATTAATTGGTTCCATTTTGGTACTAGTGGGGTGGTCATCAATTGTTTCCATTTTGGCACTAGTGGGATGGCCATTAATTGGATCCATTTTGGCACTAGTGGGATGGCCATTAATTGGTTCCATTTTGGTACTAGTGGGGTGGCCATCAATTGGTTCCATTTTGGTACTAGTGGGGTGGCCATCAATTGTTTCCATTTTGGCACTAGTGGGATGGCCATTAATTGGTTCCATGTTGGCACTAGTGGGGTGGCCATTAATTGGTTCCATTTTGGCACTAGTGGGGTGGCCATTAATTGGTTTCATTTTGGTACTAGTGGTGTGGCCATTAATTGGTTCCATTTTGGCACTACTATCGGCCTTGCCTAGGATAAATCGCATTAAAAAATCCTATTATATATACATATTTTCACCTTTAGCCCAGCTATTTCCGAGTTGACTCGAACAAAAGATGAAATAGAACAATGGCTTGGAGCAGGAGAGCCAAATGCAGCAGCATTTCAAGCACAGGTAAGTGGTGGAATACTTACGTCACATAAAAGCTTTCCTAGATGATTGAAAAATTCAGGAAATTTATATTGTGAATTATTAAATCAATTTTACGGCATAAAATTTCGCATACTAGTGTATCATCATCTTTCTCTTATGAACACAAAATTAGTTTTCGAATAAAAATACTCTGCCTTCCACAGCCTTTTGACTAATTATTAATGTGATATCGGTCTCTCATAAAGTTGTTCACTGAATGAGATCCATGGAAAACCTGGGTAGACTCTTTGGAAGAGCAAAACTATAGTTTATTTCGACACCTCTGTCGACACAAAAGGCGATATAAATAAAGATATAACATTACAGAGTTATCAGGAAAGCAAACAAAATCTAAAAGGAAGTTTAAAAACGTGCCACGAAACAAGTTTCAAGGAAACAGTAGAAAGCAAAACGCGTTTGCTTACCTCAAGGGCTTCGATATCTTACGTAGCTTATCTGCCTGATGAAGCTGTTGTTTCGAATAATAAATCACTGCGATTCTATGTTTTCCAGGGTCCACCACAAGAATCTAACGGAAATGACACTACAGACGGTAAGTACTAGCATTTCATTTTGGACTGTGGGTGGGTAGGCGGTGTTGAGCGAATATATTATATTTAAAATCTCTTATTATTATTTCAAGATGGAGAGAAATACTGTTTTTGTTGGAGAATTTCAGATATGCCAAATTCTACACAAGACTCTTGGCTTTTGAGGTTTTATAAGAAATTGAAGTTGATAAAATTTATAAAATAGATAAAACTTGCCTTTAATCAGCTAATGCTAATGCCTAATAATTTAAAAAAAGTAATAATTTTGTTTGAATCGATCAAAGACTGACAATGTGTGTCACTTTTGTTGTCACATGAAGTTAAGCACGAACGAGAGTGTGTGATTTTCTTTTCAAAACTTATTATTCAATGCGGAGATGAGCAAACGCGTACGAAATCTCATTCTGAAAATATTTTTTAATATTCAAATAAGCACTTCTTTAAACATAACTTTAGGTTTCGTTCGCTTTCCTGACCATCGTTGTCGGTTTTATTGTTCATTTTTTACCAATCACCTATCGCCTTTTATGCTGATCATGAGATCTAAATATGCTTACTTACTTACTTTCTATGAATTTGCGACAATGATTGATATTTAGATTGTACATTGGCGAAGATAGAACTGATTTGGAACTACGTAAATTATTCAGGCGTACACCAATTATATTCCACTTCTGGGAACAGTTTTCCTTCTAATTCCTTATCAGTTATTTACTGAATATTCTTGATTCTGTCCACCACTTATATTCGCTTACTTTTATGCAACAGAATTCAATGCATTTTTAACGGAACGGGCATCAGCAGGAGAGCAACTACCAACCCTGCCAGATGCACCTACAGGAGCAGTTGGTCAAACTGATAACATGGATGGACGGCAACGAAAAATGCAGAGTGGAAATCAACCTATGTTTGGTCTTTGAGTTTACCAGACTGAAGCAATTTATAAAGCATATGTCACTGATGAACCACAGTGAGGCATGAACCGTTTGTGCCTCACGCTTGTCGAAATTAATCACCGTGTGCTTTTAAAAGTACTAAATACTGTAACAAGCTTAATTGCTTATGTGAGCAGCTCTGTGTTATAAAACCAAGGTTCGGGCGTTCACCTCAAAATTTTAAATACTTTTGTTAAAAAATTCTTCTCAATATACTAATGAGCGAGGTGTGGTTAACGCTTGTCGAAAAAAATTACATTGTACTCTTAAAAAGTGCTAAATACTATAACAAGCCTAATTGCTTATGTGAGCTGTGCAGGTCCATGTTATAGAACCAAGGGTAGAGCGCTCACTTAAAATTTTTTAATACATTTGTTGAAAACAGATATAAGCGTGGTGTGGTCTGTCTGTGGCTCATGCTGGTCAAAAAAAATTATATCATGGAATCAGAAAATTATCTTTTAAAAAGTAATCAAACTCTAAGAAGCATAATAACTTATGTGAGAAGTACAATGTTATAAAGCTGAGGACTTGAAGATGTTAAAATATTTCAGGTGGAGAAAGAAATCCCACTTAATATCCCTATCAGAAATTTTATTTTTGTAAACATGGCTCACTGTTCGAAACGCGGTTCATCTGTGGCACATGCTGAACAGAAAACATTCAGATAAATGGAATTTTTCTAATTGGGACTGCAGCTAGCCTAATTGCTAATATTATCAGCACCATGTTCTCAAACTCAGCAATTCCTTACTTGAAGATTTTAAAATGTTCCATCACAGCAAGCTCAATTTTCTATTCTCTAACGAGCACTAATTACTTTCATCAATACTTCCATGCTCTGAAACTAAGCCTTTGGTGACAAGCTGAAGATTTTGAAAAGAAATATTGAGACCTACTTGATACTGTAACAAGTGTAATTGCCGTTCCAAGTTTGAGACTCAAACTTGGACTGGTGAATATTGAAATGTTTTATGGATGAAAGAAACCTCACTTCTTGATACTGTAGCAAACATTGAGTGCTGTAAAACTGGTAATGTTTAATACTGTAAATTACTGGGGGGAGACCTTTTCGGCAGTCCTTCCCTCAAATATTTTAAAATACTTCGGTCAAAGTAATAGATCCTACTCAATAAATTATGTAATGTAGCATGGTTCAATCCGCGGCTCAAGTCAACTACATGTCGTATTTACTCGATTGCAAGCTTAGGCTTATAAAGTTTTTTTTCCATCATGTTTACGGCTTAAATTCAAGGGCGGCTTGCATTCGAAGAAGGTTTACATTTTTTTGCGATGCCGATGCCCTGTCTAAACTTTATCTGTCAGCTTTATCAGTCATCAACCCATATAAGCACCGGCACAGTACCGGTATATGCGGCTTACATTCAAGGGCGGCTTACATAAAATTTTTAACACTAGCATGCAGCTTACAATCAAGCAAATACGGTATATTGTTCGACATATAGTATAAAGATAACCTATTGCCATTTTGAGCATGAGAACTGTTTATTTCATATTTAAACTGCATTTGATCCACATTTATTTTAATTGGTTATTTTGAAGATTCTTTGGTACATGACTGTTGTAACATACATCACAAATAGCTGTTGAATTATATTGACACATACCTAATGAAGTACGCTGATGTCTGTGGCGGTGGAAGGTCTTTGAAAATTGTGGAGGGGGGTTTTGACTGGCTGTCGAAAATACACAGTTCCATACTAATAAAAATGGGCACCAAACGTGCGCAGAAAATTTCATTTTAGTAATTTTGTAACTTATTTTAATGTTATAATTTGGTCGTAAAACGCTGAAAACACAAAAATTGCATTGAAGGTGCACGGAAAGTTGGTGATTTTTTGCATTTTGATCATAATATTTGCTGATTTAGAAGGGAGGAGTCTGATCTCCTAATATTTGGCATTGAGGAGGTCCAACCCCCAACTTCCACTGCCAGTGGATGGATTAGATATTTTTTTTAACTGAGATCTCGATTCATTAACCCTGTGTCATACATTTTCAAAACCCATGAATTTACTATATATTTTACCCCTATTTTACAGGATTTTTAAATGTTTTCTTGAATGTTTTAACTAATTACTTTACTTTCACTATTCGAGATAATTTTTTATGTATTTTTTTGCAATAATAATCTCACCAGTTTCTCTTTATCCACTATTATTACTCTATTTTGCTATTGTGAGTGTGCACTTCTGAAGCCACGTCGCATATGAAATAATTTTTTCGTGTTTTTGAAATCCTTTTGAGCAAGATTGGAAGCAGATGTTAGTGAGAAGTATCCGTAGCGGAAAATATTCCATACAGAACACTATTGGAAGTGCTAAATTTGATTGAGACGTTGTGTAAGAACCGAATTTGATCATAAATTTGTTGCACAGGATACCGTTTCGGATGAGTCAATCTATACTGCAAATTATTATTTTTTTTCATCGAAATTCACTCTGAGCAAAGTCGAAAGCGGTGCCTGAAAAGGAATCAACTACCGGCCACTTAATAGCAAAGAGCTACTACAAGATGTAGTACCAGCAACCGTATTCTGAATGAAAAACATCCGAAACGGAGCAGTCGTGATAAAGTGCAGTGAGTGGTATCTGCCCTGCACAATGGTGAAACCATCTGCCACTTTATATTTACGATCAAAAAACAAAATAACACCATTTTTCTAGGGTTGAAGCAAATATTTCTTTTCTATTACTTGCTGCCTTGAAAGACATGATTTATCTCGACACCTCTGTCGAAACAAAAGGTATTACAGATAAATATGTCACATAACAATAATTTAATGATTCTTTTTTTCTGAATAGCTGGAGGCAGTGCTTCACATGAGGGTTGTAAGCGCTCATTAGTACTATAATTCGGTAACGATTAAGTTGAAAAAAATTATCTCTCCTAATGCATCCTCCTTAGCTGGTAGTAGTGCCCAGAATGGTTGAAAGCATCCATTGGTACTATTGAGTTAAAAAATTATCGCTAGTAGGCGTCTTTATCCGGATGGTCATCCTGGGATTCTGATCGAAAGTAGTTTCATTTTTATATATCATGATTTTGCTGCAATCGCCCAAAAAATAGTCAAGTATCGACAATTTTGTTTATCGGAGATCATTATTTATTTAGTGAATTTGGAATATTGTTCCTACTAAACTAAGGATAACTCTTTCATCAAAAAAATTGTATGCTTCAGTTTTCTTTTATTTTCGTAACTATCGTATTATATTCTGTCTAAATATAATTGTTTTCAATGAAGAAATTTGCACGTTGCAGTAGAAATGAGGGACACATAAGCCAGCAATGGTGGTGGGGGAGGGGCCTGTGAAGATTGTCATCTTCACCCCCCCTTTTTTGAGAATAAATCATCAGAACGTCATCTCTTAAGTCGAAGTTTTTCGTCTGTAACAGAATGATCGAAACATTTTTTGCAGGCCTTCGTTTGTATAGATAGATCTGTCAGTTTTGACCCTTAAGTTCCTGGAAATAGGCTAAAAAAGCTTGGCATTTTCTTGCATTTTATTTAGATCGCTTAACATGTTTATAGTATTGGGAAAGACTATTTAACAGTCAAGGTACTCTGTTTTCTCAATCTGTAGGTGTTTTAAACTGATCAGACCAATGCATTATTAAAATCCATAATGCAGTTTTGAAGCCTGTGGGGAATCTGTACGCACGCAAGGCACACAGTGTTCACCTAACAGCTTCCTCCACCAACCACACGCAAGTTATGCCCTTGGGTGAGGGACTAAGATCTCCACTCCTGATTCTAAACTGGTGTCTGTGTGAGGGGTCGTGGTTCGCCATTCGGTCAAGTCTTAATCGGCTCATCTCTCCCAAAGAATGAAAATGGAATCTTATCTATTTTATTCAGAGTTGATAAAGATTAGAATATCTCAGAGGTTTTTTGTCCGTCTTAGGCAGCATGGTCCCATGGCCTTGGGGGGCTATAATTCTCATGATATCTAATTTGGGCCATGAACGTCAAGCCTCTTTATATTAGTAAACAAAAGCCAACTTAAAGAAATTTGACTATTCGCAATCCAAGGTGATGAAAAGTGTCAAACATTGGACACAGAAAATAATAACATCCAAGTCTTGCAATATTTCAGGATATATCTGAGACTAGAAAATTATTTTCACGAGTTAATTTTTCATTGATGATTTTGAAACTTTTTTATGCATCTGAAGAAAATGTCCTGAACATTTCAGACACCAGAAGAAAACCAGGATTTTGCCACCCTATGTTGATATATATTTCACAAGTTGATTTTTTTTAAACAAAATCACCACTACCAGGCCACTATTCTCATGTTGTTAGATTTTTCGGAGCTCATGAAGTTTAGTACGGTACGGTACCATATATCCGATTATCCTAAAAATTTTCCATGTTGCAAGCGACTCATGCTAACCCAGGAGACAATGCCAGATGCTTGCAGCAATGGTGCCCTGTGAGAATATTCTGCCAGTTTTCATTTTGATGACATTCGGTAATATGGTACTGATCTTCACTAGACTCGATTTTTCTATGCTCATTGATCATAGACTGCAGACATAGTTTTAGTTGACTTGA
>OZ023148.1:17970823-17995377 GCA_963675895.2 Styela plicata
ACAGAAATCTACCTACCTCAAGAAGTGTGACAGTGACAATAAATATGGGAGGACCACCAACTTGTGCCTTACAATCAGGTACACAGGTGTAGTTCTCGTAATAAAATGTCTTCTGTTCTTCGTTGAAGATGAAATTACTAAAGAATAAATATTCAATGTTATTGTCATAGTTTGGAGCAGAGTGGCAGAATGCCAGCTACTCAGACACCAGAATGAAAAGGGGTTCTATCAAATCGGTATTACTTTATGATATATCTTATGCTAGAAGATTGAAATGAACCAAACTGATTGGAATGAACCAAACTGTAGAAAAAAAATTTAAAATCATCAATAAAAAAGGAGAATTCATTTTATCCTGCTGAAGAGGAAAGCCTAGAATATGGCTCAACCATATGGTAAACCACAACCTCTCGTGTAGACACAAGTTCCGAATCCAGGGTTAAGGTTTTGGCTTAACATTTATACACATTTTTCCTGTGCCTGGACAGGAATGGATATGAAACCTTTTTGGTCACCGATAGAGTGATTCACTGGGAAAAAAATTGCTTCTTTCAATTAAGATTTGATGAAAATCCAAATTCAAAGACATTGTATTATTTCTTGCTGTGAAGATTAATAAAAGGTCTTTAGTGCATGACGAAAAACCAAATGCTTCCAAAATTGCAAAAGCAGGATTTTTAGAGCATATCGATTTTGATCTCCCACACCTCTGGTTATGATTTTATTGCACACATCGAATTCATTATTTTGTTTCATTTTAAATTGGATAAAAATAATATTCTCTTCAACATACTTCACAACAGCTCTATTAGCACTCTCTCTCCATGTCCTTCTTGCTGTAGTTCTGTGTGATGTTGGTCCACCATTACGTGGGAAGCCTTCCTCTTCATCGGGCTGAAAAATGACAAAACAACAGATGAAATACAAATGATATAATTCGAAGTTTCAAACGTCTATTTATACAAGCTGCCATGGCAAAAATTTCCCGGTTAGCTCTTGGTATAGCGCTGGGAATACGCTCCAAGCTATGCATCTCTGATCGTCCTGATGAAGGTTCGCATCCAGTGAGGGATGATGAATATATGAGAGGTCTGCCGGATGCCTAGCCCGTGCACAGTGGTTCACAAAAGCACTGCTCACAGCTTCCTCCACCAACCAGGTCCACAGGAAAAATAATTAGAACATGTTAAGCCAAAACTCTTCACCCCGATTCCACCTGGTGTCTGCACGAGAGGTTGTGGTTCGTCATATGGCTGAGCTGTGTTCTCGGCTTTCCTCTCCCGCAGGATAAAAATGAAGATCTATCTTATAGATGAAAGATGTTTCTTCAGTGTTTTCATCTATCTTTAATCGTAGCTCTCTACAATAAAATCAGAAGAAACCGAACAAAATTTCACCAAAATACAATATTTTTTAGAAAATTTGAAAAAAGATCAAAATATTATGTTTTAACTTTATAATCTTAATTTTTCTAATTTCTGAAGCATACCCATATTATTACACCAAGGTCACATCGACCAACTGATTGGTATTAGATGTTTGTCTTACATGCCATGCAGATGCATATTTCAGCAATCACAAAAGATCATTAATAATATATTACAAGCGTGAACAAATGGCTAACTTTCAACAAGAATATATTCTTCAATAATAAATTTATTATTTGTCGGAGTCTTCAATTAAAACAAAGCAAAGGTGTATATTTGTTTTATACTATTAAGCCTATTTTCACTTTGACAGTATCAGTTATTTGTGTCCTTTCAGGACAAACTTTAGGATCGGCTCTAGTATCTCTTCAGTTTGTTGTATAAGTGGTCGTTAGTTAGTGTAATTGTTCCAAACATTGCTCTGAGTGAATATAATTCGGAAAAATTTTTGTGACATTTGATAATCCCTACATTTTGAACTTTGTAAGATTATTAAATATTTTATTAAATTATTTTTACATTGTCGGCTATCAACATCGTTAGGGTTTGACAAGATGGTAGCAAACGAACAGCTCATCATTACAGCTAATTATAATTTATAAAAAGAAAAAGTCTGATGCTCAGGAACCATTGCAATAACAATGTTAAGTTGTTAGAAATGTTGAAGTAATGGAATGTGACTTGAACAAAACTTATTATTCATAATGTTATACCGAGCATCAGTCATATTTGTCTGCCACACCCCACCCACACCTCCTACCTTTCGGGTCCAATTGCCAACAACAGGCTTTTGTGCAAGCAAAAACAAAAAATCTTAATGAATATATCATATAGTAAGAAGATTCATAGACTTAATAAAGCTTTTATAAAAACATTGATCGACACATTTTTGACCAAAAAACCAGATCAGTTCAGATCCAGATCAGACCTTTGTAGTGACTGTGTATCTGTTCTATGTTACAGTTTTCCACGAAGTGCCTTGCTGAAGGGCACACTCGGTGGTGAAACGGTCAAGCATCGAACCATCGCCCTACCGGACAATACGATTGTGCTTAACCGACTGAGCCACCGAGCCGGGCCTTCAGGTCATAAACTGAAGAGCATTCGTTCTTGTTATTTTGGGCACTAAACAAGCATGAATAAACAAGTCTTTACATAAAAAGATTTTTCTTCGCCAAAGCATTTTATAGATAGCTAAAATTGGACGAAAACAAATAGACATCATCGATGAATAACCTGATAACCCTGTAGCACAGCAAGCACTATCAAATCACGTTCCAACATGGCATAGAAAGAAAACAAATACAAGATAGCTTACAAGATCTCTGAGTCTGATTTCTTCCTCTGTCATCTTCTTAATTCAATAAAAGTGAAATCTTTGCATATATTTCTGCTTAAATTAACTACTCCCCAATTTATATTGATAAATATTAGTAATACAATATTACTAGAAGTATCTAATGGAAATATGTATAACTTTATTGAATTAAATGTAAATGACCTTTCTGCATAACAAACCAAAATTGGCAAGGCAAGTTAATATAAGCTAAGATGATTGAAAAGGGTAATTGGACTCATACTGTCATTGTGAGATATGTTTAATGTGTAATATCATGCTAATATGTTATGTACACACTTTTGGCGAAAGCGGCTGGGGTCTGGACCCCCAATGTCAAATACTGGGGCGTTTGACCCTCCTAAATCAGCAATATTTGCAAAAAATCACACGCTTCGGCATGAAACGAGTCCCCCCTTTTTATGACAAAATTATATTATCAATAGATGGTTTTTAGCTAGAATTTATCCTTTTTTTGCAGAATGACACAAAAATTTCTTGTGTGCCTCCGTTAGTATAAAACTGTCGATTTACTTTTAGCATTGGAGACCCTACATCTAATATCAGGCATAGCTCATTTATTTTGGGTGCGATATATAAGATCTTGGAACTACTTCTTAAAGTTGGGACCAGTACTCCTATCATGTACTACTAGTACTACAGACACCTGGTCAGCTAAATATATCGCTCAACAATGTGCAAAACCACAGGAATAACCTCTGACCTTGTAAGTACGGCCTTCAGGATTTCCTCAGAACGTATTTCCTGTAAGAGGCGAGTGAAACGAAGCAAAGAACTGGTGTTACCATTGTCCAGGTCAGATACCACTAATTACACTTTAGTATAGTGGGGAAGTCCTCTCTGGGGTGTTTTCTACTTAGAGAGCAGTTGCTTGTTCTACATTCTGAAGGAATTCTTTGCTATTTCAGATTCAAATATTCACCGGTTGTTCTTTGGGAGCATCATGATTAATTGGCTTAGAGAATTTGAAAAATATCACCTGATCACAGACAGGAAATCTAAGGAGACTAAAACCATTCTGCTACTCTGAACGCCCTTCAAAGAAAAAACTAATATATGGACTAATATATCAAAACTAATCATTTTGAAAAATCGAAAATCATTTTGATAAAAAAATATGAGCAGTAGACAGTGGAAATAACTTTATTCATTGCGGTGCCCCCCACCAAAGCTAAAGGGAGGGGCAGTTACTAAGATTTCAAAATTATGGGTTAGAATCATAATAAAACGCGAGCTCAGTTTTTCAATTGGCAAGCAGTTACCAGGTTACCCTTTACCCACAATTTGACTGCCTCGATCTCAAAATGGTTTTCTAGTCTTGCCGCTGAATTTTTAGTAGAAACAATCAGGAAATTTTGATTTTTTTATTGACTTTTTACGTCATACCAAAGTTTGAGACGACTCCGCTATATCCATGTAAAAAAGGACAAAATTGAGAAAACAAAAATAAAATTGTCTCTGTGTGTCTATATTTTCACAATGTTTTACAGAAAACTGTTCACATTTTTCTTGCAAGACATTCGCCCAGTGTCACTCCGTGCAACCCAACAATTATAAAAAATAATAGTTTCGATAATAATTGACTGTTCTGTGTTAAATTTCATAATCTGGCTTCGCTCTGACTGTTTTGAATCTAAATAAATCCTTTTCTATAAGGCTGCACAGGTACGACAGTGGAATGACTAAATAAGGTAATTTATCACCAACTTCTTCCAGCACTATATAAATAATTTGAAAGAAATAGACCAATCCCGTCACAATGACCCAACAGGGACAAAACTGAAAGGGTAAAGTGGATATTCAATACGTCAAAGCACTCTATTGGACAAATTCCCCCCCGTCATTTGGAAGGGAAAATAAACAGAACCAACCAGTTTCAAAACGATGGGGAAAATCCAGAAATGACATCATACCAAGGAGAGGTGACACACAAGGACGAAAATAGAAATTTACCTAAAAAAACCCACTATTGATCATTCTCATCAGCTGTTGTTACAATTATTTGATTTCATTAAAAAAAAAACATTAAGCATGGACCATACTTGACCTGAGAACACTGGACAGCGAAGTTTCTCTTATCGAGTATCAGTGTATATTCACTCTCTATTAAGAATTTCACTGTATTTTTTCACAAAAGTTTGCTCAAGCTAATGAGGATGCCACTGCCAAAAACACTTATACAACATCGAATATCATGAATACCATTCAAAATATACTTGGCATGATGATACATGCACGATTCCTAAAGTCGTAATGTTTTGTAGCGTAAAAAATCGGTTCAAATTCCATAATCAATTTTCCTTCACAATACAACTTTTAAATATCACCCAATTCTTCTTACATATTTTTCGGAAAATTTACTATAAGATACCTTAAAAGTAAACTAATTGCGTAACACAAAGCCCAAACACGATTAAAAGGCGTCTAATATCATAAAACGCGCAACTATTTTGACTGCTATGTCGCATTTACGGCGCAACGCCCGCGGCGATTTTCTCCTGGCTATAAAATAACATTTTCGCGTTTCAACTTTCGAGATCTATTGAAACGAAATGATGACTACACTACGACAAACAGCGGCTGAGAATTCGGGGAAATGCTTTTATGTAGAAATTCTAGGACTTGATCAGCGTAAGTGTTTTGCCCCTCGGTGTATTCGTGTTAGAGAATAAGATGAGCACAACCAGTAAAAGCCCTATACGTCGTTTGCTTCCACTGATAGTGCTTATTTTATTTTCTAATAGTAACACCTCCCAGTAATTAATTACATCGGGTTCGAATCCTTTGATGGGAGAATATATGCGAGAGGTCCGCTGGACAGAGGTCCCCCTTACTGGTGCCGGTGGTACACGCAAGCACTGCTTACGGCTTCCTTTACCAACCATGTACACGCACGGAAAAATGACCTTCGCCGCGACTCGGAACTGGTCTGTACGAGAAAGGTCGTGCTTCGCCATATGATTAACTCTTTTTACGAGTATGTTTTGTTAAGTACGGGTCGCTGATAGATTGCGCTGATTGGAAGGACGTAGCGATTTGAAGATCGGTCTTTGACATCCTTGGTTCTCCATTCAACGACCGACCGAGTCGGCGGTAGCATCGCCATCATTAGGAGAGCTCGTCGAAAGAAAAATTTTTCATTCGTTAACCAGAATTGAATTTTTTTATTGATAGAAGTTCGCCCTGAGCGAGGTCTAAGCGAAAGCAGTGCCTAAACCGCTAAAAGGAACTGAGTATCGGCCACTCAAATGTCAAAAATCTACTACAATATAAACTGCCAACGACTGCATTCTAAGCGGAAAGCATTTCAAACAGAGCTAAACTATAATTGTTGAGTGCAGTAAGTGGTATCTTTCCTGATAAAAAATATAAAATGCAAAATGAATGGCAAGGCGCGAGATAAATCGTAAACATTGTTGTTAATTGGATACTGCGTAATAAAGTTCATTTCATTGCAATGCACTTTAGGACCGTAAGTAGACAAATAAGAAAACATATTTCGGTATAGTTGGGAAAAATGGCGATACAACCAGTTGGTCATCAGTCAGGCATCTCCCATTCCTTCCATAATCAAAAATGTACTGCATTAAAGCAGTGTTTCTCAAACTGTGAACTGTACACTAGTGCGCCGCAGGAGATTCTCAGGTGTGCCGCGGCATTTTATAATCAGATTATGCCAAAGCAATCGGGAGAGAGCTATCGGAATTGACGATGAAATGCGGGTGTGCTTGGTAACCACGTTTCAGTCTTATTTGTTCCCAAAAACAAGCCTTAAACAAGATGTTAAAATAAACAAACCTACGAAAAACGCAACTTACACAAAGGCTCATTGCGCCTCTTACACCCTACTTGTATTTTGTCGAGCATGTGCCCCAGATGGTCTGCGTCTCACCGACACAGCACTTCTCAAGCACTTGAAAATATTTTCAGCCGGGCCCGGAAGCGTAAAACAATCTTAATGAAATGATAGCAATCGTAAATTTTATTTGGAACCAAATTCTCTAAGGATAAATACGCTATACTATCCAATCCTAAATATTCAGTATGGCTGTTTTATACTGCAGTAATTATTCAACCTTTAATTACCGTAAACGTTTAATTATCTTTTTTAATCAACCATGATATAGGTTAGTCTCATTTTATTTATGTCACTTGAATACGCTAATGTATCTTTTATTATTACTGGTAATGCACATCGCACCATTATTTTTATATCGACCCCGGAATAAAGGGTATGACGGAAATTTGTTCGCGGGTGTGGAGCATTTTACGTTTTCTCATCTGGGCGTATGAGAGTCACTCACATGTGGGTATAAAACCTTGTGGATTTCGATGAGACTTTGGATTACGCTTAGCACGATTTTACATCCAGTTGCCCTGTGTAGAAAATGCAGATCCCCCAGCGGTTCCTGGAAATTTCAAGTTTCCGAGAGGGAATAGGTCATAAAGAATAAGAAAAATATTATAAACATTTCAAAATAATGTTAAAGCGGTGCGCCGAAAACTGACGAAATTTCTTTGTTGTTACGAAAATTCGCTATTTTCGTACCAAAAATAATTGCGCACCGATAGCTATTATCTAATGGAACTCCAACTCCTTGAAGGACTACCACCACTTCAGGGAATGTTCTCCTCGTCCTCCCAAAGGGACAGTCGCCAATTATTACCACTTCTTCCACCCACCACACACGTACATCGGATGTTAAATACTCGTCAGGTGAAAACCTTCACCCCAAACTTGTACTGATGAATGTAGGAGTGATCGTTTTTCGCAATATTCTCGACTTTCCTCTCCTCCTAATCTAGAGTAACATGTATAAAACATCCCATTCAGAGACACGAATCCATTTATGGGTGGTAAAACCGCTGGCGTGAATGTGGGGACATGCCTTCGGTGCGTAATCACACGTCGCAAAATTTGTCGAGTGCATCCGGCGATCAAGTTTTGTTAAAAGCGATTAGACTTTTATTTTTTATGTTTCCCCCAAGATTTAGCACCTTTCGCGGCCAGTAAAACACTTGATATTGAAAGGGGTCATATCCAACTCCCTGCGCAAGTTAACAATAAACAACAATACAGTTCATCGCATCATAATTTTTATTAATATTAACAAACAAGAAAAATACGCATATTATTAGTTGGGGCAATATTATCAAGTAATTAAGAAAAGAATCATTATTATACAGAGAGTCAAACACATTGGAATAAAGAAAATAACGAATTTGTGAAGAATTCCAATCGGGAAAATTCCGTCACGGAGTATGTTGTTAAGTTTGGGGTACTGATGGATCGCGTCTATGAGACGCGGTCCATCTGTGGCTCATGTTTGACAAAATAAAATTTCTGATTAGGTGGGACGGTTCTTTATAGAGAAGCCCTCATCCGAATAGTCGGGCATCCTAGAATGCTGTTTAAAAGTAATTCCGTTAACATTTTGCAGTGAAATCGTGATATATGAAAAACATTATGTTGTGAATTTGACATGAATCGTATCTTTGTTCCGAAACAAGCAAAATGTGGTCAAATATAAGCAATTTCCTTTATCTGAAATGTTGAGGCATTAACTACTTTTATAGAGAATTTTGTATAGCATTCGAACTGAATAACAAGTCAATTTTTCTATTCGATTCTTAAGACGAAAACCGAAAACCGTGAAATTTGTCGAGTCATCAAAATGGAAAAAATGGATTAATGTTAGATTAGCCTTTTAAGAAGCACTGAATGGAAGACTAATAACGGGGACAGTTCTTGATTGAGAAAATCTATATGAGAGGAGAGTTGAATGTGGAAGCCAAAAAAATTGCCTCATTAAAATGCCAGTACTCAAATATCTTTATTGTTGAAGATCATTCTATTTTTTTTTTGAAATTCCAAACAATAAGGTGCAGCACCTAATGGGAAGAGGGGGGAGTTCACCTATACCCACTAATATGTCAAAGAGTTGCGTTAAATGAAAACGTCCCTCGGACGACAAAAAACTATAACAGAACACGTTTTGCTAAGTAAGAGGCACAGAATTTTTGAATAATAAAATAAAAAAAAGATTCTATGATTTTGACTCCAATGTTTCATATCCATATAATGTTTCCAATATATTGTTCACAAAAATGCATATGTGTATGGAGCATTGGAGTCAAAATCCTCTACTTAACAGAGCATGTTTTGTGAGAGTGAAATAAAGAGTAAGGCACAAACTACCTTGTATATAATTGATGATGTATAAAGTATAATAATCGAAAATGGAAACAACAACAAAATTGAAAGAAACAAAATATAATTACACAACAAAAATATATATAAATATGATCACAATCAGAAAATTATATCTAAATTTGGTTCACCAAAGACGGTCCCATAGCGACACTAGATGTAGATGCAGTCAGACTTTTATTTTTATTGAAATTTATCTTAACAAGGTTGTAAATAGCACGAATAGATAAAGGCAAACAGGTTGGCAAAACGTCAGTTACTCTGCTACCCAGACACCCAAAGAAAATGGGCCCAATTAGAAGAAAACTTTTTTCATGATATATCTTTTGCAAAAGGACCAGAATGCCTTTTTTTAGGTGTTTGATCACAACTAGGGCTGGCCAAAATCGAACATTTTACCAATCGCATATTCGAATCGGAAGTCATATAATAAACAAATGAAGAAATCTTTTTATCAGCTTATATTTTACGTGAAAATTCACACTTATTTATGGAAGAAATTTAACATTGTGATTTTGTTTATTTTGAATTGTTGCAGAAATCGAATCGAATAATTAATGATTTTTAATATTCCAAATCGAATATTTTGGTCAGCCCTAGTCACCACCAAACTGCACAAAAACTTTTTGGTCACCGGAAGGAAATTGTATGAACTTTCCAGACACACGAACAAACGAAAGATTCTGCCACTATTCTGGAGTCAAACAATGGCAACTTACATGGAAAAGGACTACTGCACTCTAAAAATATCCCCAGAATAGAAAATAGTTATAATAAAGTGCAGTGAGTGGTATCTGCAACGGACAATAGTAAAATCATCAATTTTAAGCGCTTCTTACCCCACACAGGAATTATGTTTGGGCAGTCGCTCAAGCCTGTATCGCGTAAACTTTTTCTGAGTTTGAATTTTGTTATATTTGCAAATATAGTAATCCACCATTTTGAATCTCAAGGGTGTGTTGTTCTGTAGCTAATGTAGCTAGACAAAAGAAAATTGCTGATTTGAACAGTAGTAATGCAGGAATATTTAGCAGGGACTCGACTCATAAATTATAATATTCAATTAGATTAAAGATATTGGATTCGATTTCTGCAACAATTAAAAATCAACAAAATGATAGTTTTAAATTTTCTTTCAAAAACAATTGAAAACTATAAGCTGATAAATGGGTGACTTTGGATGTCTTTTAAGCCATATGCCATGAATACCGACCGGCTTCACAACACACCGGCATAGCAGACGCGGTATTTTAGAAAGCAAGATGCCGGTATTTACCGCCCTACTGGTATGAATGTTTATTATATTTCTTCTGATTCGATTCAGAAAAATTATTCAGTAGGTTTGACCAGAAAAATATTCAAATTTGGCCACTCTTAGTAGGGATGTTCTCATCCGAACAATCGATTCATCTAAAAATTCCTGATTGAAATCTTGAGGCTGTTTTTAAATTGACTTCATGTGAAGCAAAATCATGAGGTACGGTATGCCATGATAAATTCTGATTTTGCTACAAGTAGGTCAAATATATATGTGGGAAATAACTTCTTCCGTGCATATTTGACGAATTTTGATGTAAATTTGTGATTTATAACAAGTTTCACAGCATAAAATTTGGTATAAATCATGATTTTACAGCAAAATGACCCAATTTAGTATTAAATAAGGCTCGTCATATTTTCAGCTTTCCTCCCCACAAGATGAAAATGAAATTTTAATACAGAGAATTCAAGAAACGAAGGTAATTTTAAAACAGAATTCTAGCATAACAAATTTTTCAGAAACGGACGAAACGATAGGATTCATTCTTTTTATTGGGTTGGTTCCATTTTTCACCAATTTTTTTTATTGCAGTTTCTTCCAAGCACATTCAGAAGCTGCACCTAAAAGGAACCAACTAACTGCCACTTAAAAGTCAAAGAGCTGATACAAAATGTAGTGCCAGAAACTGCACTCTAGGCGTAAAACATTCCAAATGAAACTGAGCCACCATGGGTAAATGCAGTAAGTGGTATCTGCCCTGGGCAGTAATAAAACCGTCCAAGGCTTATATATGAAAATTTGTATATTCATACTATGTTTGTTCAGTCTATTTGGGATGTTTTCTGCTTAGAGCGCAGTTTCTGGAACTACTTACATCTCATAGTAGCTCTTTGCTATTAAGTGTCTGTTACTTTTAGTCTTCCGGCCTTGATCAGATCAGAGTGAATTTCAATGGAAAAAAATATATAAATATATATATATAATAGTGGCAACAGTAAAGTAGAGTGATGGATTAATTTCACTCGACATGATAAACATTGTTAAGTGAGAAAGAGAGTAATCGAAACCAAATCGAAGAGGCAGAAGGTCAGCTACTACGCCACTCAGACGCCCAAAGAAATAAAATCACTTGATCAGAAGAAAACTTCTCGGACAAAAAAAATGTTGGTGAAAAATCACCACTAAACAAAATCAGGATCAAGAGTCTTGTGTTAATAGCATTGGTCAAGAAACATCAACATTATCTGTGGTGCTATTTAATACTTATATACACAGCTTAATCCGACAATTTTGTTTTAATCAAGTAGGGGAGCTAGAGTTGCCATTCTTAAATAACATATTTGTAAATCGAATCTTGAGCCGATCAGAAATTTATTTTGTTAAGCATGAGTCACTCATAAAACTCGTCTAACAAACTCACCTAACATATCATCATCTGAGCAACTTTCTTAGATAGGAAAATCCTAAAATTCAATAACAAATCTTCCGTCAGATTCAAATTACGCCCAATTCGAACGATATACTTGTTTATCAAAAAAAAGGCCAAGCCTAACAATTGTAGGGTATAAGCCCCGCCCTCACTTAATCAGCACAATCCATCATTGGCTCATACTTAACAGTAATTAATTTTGGATTCTTAATTGGGCGGGAATTTTCTATAAATTTTTTTGGTCAAATTCGTAAAGATTTGATTTGAGAATCGATTGAGAATGTATCTAATAATGGCAGCAATATCGGAAAAGATCTGTCAACACATGTTTTGTTAAGTATGAGTTACTGATGAAATGCGCCGACAAGGCGCAGTCCATCAGTGACTCATACTTAACAAAACAAAATCATGGATTGGGAGAGTAGGCATGAGGAAGATTCCAAGTAAATAACTTTATATATAACATAATACGAAAAAAGAAAAAAATCTTGCCGAAGTCGTGCATAAATTATCCGAAAATAGCACCACAATTTGGGCACCTTCTTTGTCGCATTGCTAGGCAACATAATATACCAATTGGGAAGAATACTATTGCACAACACACACCGCAACATGTGAAATCATCTTCGAGAACTCCAACCCTGTGAAAAAAACAATATTATTAACTTGCTTTTTATGATTCTATCATTTAAGTGGTTCGCCCTAAACAAGTCAATTTATGTGCGGGTATTAGAACAGCCTTAACAAATATTTTTTTGTGTCGTAAGAGCAAGACTAAAAAAACAAATTAGTGGTAGATGGTTTTACCATCGTCCAGGGCAGATACCACTCACTGAACTTAATATTGTAATATGACCAGTTGGTCTTTTTAAGAATTGCATTTGGCCTTGCACAGACCAATTTTCAAAAAAAAATTCAATAAGTGTGAAATTAGAACTACGGCTACGGTAATCTTATACAGAATAATAATGTGTTTATCACTCACCTGCAAGCTGGACATCCTCCGACCACTACTACCGAAGTTGGAGGCTGATGTATAATCGTTGTAGTTTGACCTGGCATTGTAGTATATCCAGGATGTGGGTGCATGAGCGGTTGCTTGTCACCAACTGTAATGAGAAGATCAGACATGCAATAACACGCAATTTCTATCAAAATGATGAGTTTTCATTATTACAAATCAATCCTATTTTAATCAGGGGTGGAAATAACACAAGAGTTTGAGAGCCTCACTCTCAACTATACTTGCACGAAGACCTTTGCAGGAGGCTTTTACTACTTTTTGGGAAATGGAAATATTTTCTTAAATTAGAGCATCCACGTGTTTGAAAAATGTACATAACTCAACTCAACAGTGTAGAGTACTCTAAAAGAAAGATCTCTATTGGCATTTCTATGCTCTCCAGCACCAAAAGAGATATTGTGCTTTCACTTTTCACTGCCTTATTCCGCTGTCACTGATAGAATGAAGCAGCCAAGTCCGTGCGATGGTTTTTCGTCATAAAGCGCTAGTTAAGACGAGGCAGGTAAGCAAGTGTGGGTGTGAGAGAAACGGTGAATTCTAGCAATCGTCGAAGTTATTGCGCCAATCACATAACGTTTTAAGTCATATGCTGTGAATACCGGCTTCACAACACACCGGCATTATGGACGCAGAATTTTAGAAAGCAAGATGCCGGTGTTTACCGCCCTACTTGTATGTTGCCCAGATCTGCTAGATGATTTAAATATCTCTTTTAAAGTGTCTGAGGGCGACCAAACTGTGTGAAAAAAAAAGGTTCAAAATCATCAATACTGCTATGAAATAGCAGTGTTGATGGTTTTGAAGATTTTTTGTTCTTCCGAAGAAAATGACATGGACATTTCGGGCATCTGATGAAATATGATTTTCTGTCACCCTGTCCCATTGAAGGTTTTAAATTGCTCTCGATACATTTGGGAGATAAAAGTACTATATATTTACTTCCATAATTTGGGTTCACTTGTGGCGGTCCTGGTCCATATGGTCCTGTTTGGTATCCACCTAAAATAATAGGAGCTTTGATTATTAACTATTCATAAAAACATCTTGGGGTTTGATTTGGGTATTTTTTTTGTGAAGGTGTATTTTTATATCAGACTGCACATAAACAGGCTGATTATTATTTAATTAATTAATTGATTAATAAATCCAATTGATACTAGTACTAAGTTGAGAGCCGAAAAAATATTTTATACATTTTATGAATGATTACTTTTATTTATGGACTCTCAAGTCCATAAATAAAAAAAAAGATAGTTTTTTTTATTGAAATTCACTCTGAGCAAGGCCAGGAGTATTGCCTAAAAGGAACCAACTAACGGCCACTTAATAGCAGAAAGCTACTAAAAGATGCAGTATTACGATTAAATATTAATATAATTACAATACATCAAATAGCAAATGTAACATAGATACAAATGATACTAATGATTTAGTAACTTAGGAAAAATAATGCTAACATAATGAGACAAATCCAATCAAGGACATTTTTGACCAACGCTTGAAAATATGCATGTTAAAAATAAGAATATTGAAATATCCTTTGTCTCATGCAAATCAGAGTAGAATTTAACAAATACCCGACTGGGTGTTTATTCTTGATTGAATAAATAAAATTCCCCCCTTCCCCCCATTTGACTCCTGTTCGAAGGAGAGTTGTCCACATCAGGTAAAAGCACAATAATACATCATGCACTATATATTTATGATGTGTTATAAATCTGAATGATGAGTCGGTCTCTTAAATATTTTATTTTCATAATGTGCTTGTGAAAGTTAATATAATGAGACGAAACAAAATTCAATAAAATTTTTAATTCCTTTTCAAAAAATCTGTGCTGTTATCGAAAGAATAGTTTTTGAGATATCTAAAAAAGTTTCAAGTAGCAAGTAAATCTGAGCCAATGAACAATATGATGACTTTAACAAATAAGCATATATTTTACTGACTAAACCATATTCATTTACTGCAATTGTTTGGACGTAGTAGCAGCGGCAGAAGCTGTCAAATCTTGTGGCGGGAAAAAAATACAAGTGATATTCAAAAATGTTGAACTTGAGCAGTGAAGATTCATGAAAATTTTTGAGGGCAATATTACCTATTTTCAAAGATACTTTGTATTGAAACAATAAAAAAATGTAAAGGGACCCAAAAATTCAGTTTATTTTAAAATATTTTTCTATTAAATTCTTGGGGCACTTTATTGTAGTGAAAACTGCAATATTAAAAAAATGCATGAATATTTTGTCAATTTCCAGTGATATTTTTTTCACAAAATCTTAAATTTCAAAGTTTTCTGGCCTTCTTGTTGGGAAAGATCAGCATTTTGCAAACAATTTGCAGATAGCATTTGAATGAGAATATTATCTTCTCAATTTAACAGTTAAACATAGAACAAAACAAAAAAATAAAAATTCTGAAAGTTGTACCTTGATAACCATCATAAGGAGGCGGTTGGTTTGACATTTCTTCAATTTCTGTCAGGTTTTCTTGATGTTTTTTTGTGGTAAGTTTCAATATTTCTCATTCAAATGACAAAAAAATTCAAGACTGAGAATCAGAAAACGTTTCCAAGATTTCCAAGGTTTCAGTAAGAAATGGATGTAAATTAATCAGAAAATATCAGTTATACGAGGTGTTGAGTGTAAACTAGTTTGCTACCTTTGAATTGTTTGAGAGGCTAAAGTATCTGAGTAATATTCTTAAAACATGAAAAATATTTTAGAAAAATAATTGTTATCCGACTTCATAAGCAGCTAAGCATTAATAAGTCTGAGTTGGTAAATTAGGGTGCCTGGTTAGCTCAGTTGGCAAAAGTATTAGGAATATGCTTAGAGCTACGCATCCTTAGCGTCCTGGGTCCGACTCCCGTTAGGGATGATTATATGCAAGAGGTCTGTTGGACGCCCCCCCCCCCCCCCCCCCTTGGGGCACAGTGATTCACTTAAACGGTTATTACAGCTTCCTCCTACAACTAGGTCCATGCAAAACGTGATATAATTGTTAAACTGATAACTTCACCCCCCCTCTCATTTCAGAACTTGTGTCTGTATAAAGAGGTTGTGGTTCGCCATAACAGATAATGTAGGTATGCCGTATTCTCAGCTTTCCTCTAATCAGTATGAGAATGAAAAATTCATTAAGAAATTGAAATTTTTTAACGTTACTGTTCAGTGTTGTCCCATTATAACTAGAGTCAATCCAAAATGTAAGTTAACACCTGCTCCATCATAACCAAATATATCCCGGAACAGAATCGCTATGATAAAGTTCCGTGAACAGAGTATCTGCCCTGGGCGGAGAATAGAACATCTAAGTTACTTTCACACTCGCTTTTAGCTCTTACAGTTTATCTAAACTGTAAACATGTAGAAATGGCTGTAAAAGCGCGTACCGGTACTAAAACCACAAACGCGCCAATATTGCCAAGATCCTAAACCAGCAAACGACCTGCAAAATGTCAGTCTCCAAAACATTTCGGAAATAACACCGAAAACCACGAAGCAGATTCTTTACTTCAACTGTTAATGAGTAGGAAAAGATCTTCTCTCACTCACTAAAATCATCAAAACCGTTGCCACATTTAAACACACGCTTTAGCGTACTAACAGAACGAAACACTTTTTTATTAAGCCACATACTTCTACCACAAAGAGTTGATTGGTATGTAAAATTTTAATTCTAAAAACCTGTAAATCAAAGTTGTTATAGTTTTCCCATATATATATATATATATACATATACCGAGAGAGAAAAAAAATAAAATAAAACAATTATTACAATCAATCTGGCACCTTCGTTACCCTACTCACATGACTTTGTTATGAATTTTGGTCACATGATCCTGCCCTGTAGCGCAGCATGGCGGATTTTATTCTACGATAAAACTTCCATTACGGAAAGTAGAAATATTGTAGAACCTCTCCTTTTTATCTGGTGTGTATAGTCATCGAACTTTTACGGATGATATTTTGAAGTCTTGAATTCACACAATAACTATTTTCTTCACAAAAATGTTGAGTTAGATTCGGTATATATGACCAATAGTTACCTCTTAGAATTATGATGACCAAAGGTCATTTGATTTCGTACAGTGATTTACTACCACTCACAAATTGATCACATGCCAGCAATTACGGTTTAAAATAGATATTTTGCCAATCATCGCCGTATTCTATGGCTCGTGACCTATGTTTCGCAATAGTTAGCATGTGAGCTTTGAGCTTGCAAAATGTTTGTTTTGTATGTGTATCGCGGTTGATAAACACAACTGCACGCACGCGCAGTATGTAAATGTTCTTCATCAGAAATTTTTATTTTGTCAAGCATGCGCCACATATGGACCGTGCCTCGGGGTGAGCATTCCAGCAGTGACTCATACCTAAAGAGACATGTTTAGGATAAAAATTTCTCACTCTTATCCTATAGGTACGAAATTCGTCGGAAAAAATAAAATTCGAGATCCGTTGTTCAGTATGTGTTACTGCTGGATCGCGTCAACGAGGTGCGGTCCATCTGTGGTGTTACATACTTTACAAAACTTACTTATCTTGCAGGCCTGCAGAATGGATGAATTCATAAACTTAGTATGATAGAGGCGGAAGCGTGATATAGATCTCCCTCTGTCACCGCGCGGTATAGACGTAGGCTAAACCCAGGTATAAAATTTGAAAAGAGCTAAACATTGAGTAGAGTGTTGTAGGTTCTACGGAAATTTGATATGAAAAACATAAGGATTAGTTCGAGACTCATTATTTTTTACAACTACTGTATAAACAAAAATACTAGTCACATCATAACCTGTACGTACGGGCTTTAGAATGGGCCTAACGTAATTCCTGTGTGTTGTAAGAGGCGACTAAAATAAATAATTAAAGAAGTGGTAGATGGTTTTACCACTGCACAGGGCAGATACCGATCACTGCACTTTCCCATGACGGTTCAGTTCCGTTTAGGATGTTTTCCGAGTGCAGTTACTGGTCCTACATCTCTTTGTAGCTCTTTTCTATCGAGTGGCCGCTGGCTGGTTCCCCCTGGGAGCTTCTTTCCGCCTTGGTTAGAGTGAATTTCTAGAAAAAAAAATAAACAAACGCAGGGACTCTTCAAGACAATTTCCTATAGAGCACCCACAGTCCTTCTGGATTTAAACCTATCGATCACTAATTGATGCATAAATAAATGGGCATTCTCTGCTCATCTCATCCCATTGCATCAGAGCAGACGCCCCCAAGTTTCAGGCGCTCTCTTGAAGTGTACAGTTTCATAACACATAATAAAAAATACACTAAATCACGGGTTTGACCCATTTTATTGCCACGAAAGATAAAAAAAATCAATAAAGTAAAACAAGATAGGCATATTGTGATTTTCAAAGGTAGTCCTGTGTAAAATTGACATTTTTTTCTTAATAATTTGTTTCTCCAGTTGGGCAAAGCATGCAATTTCCAGATGCCAAATTTATGCGTTTTTCGTCGCAAGAATGCACAAAGACATCATATGCATCGTTCAATCTACAAGAGTTTTGATTTGTTAAAAATATAACACTGAGTGATCGCACCTTCGCGGCGCGATCCGTCACTGCCACATACTTGAACAAAGGTGTTTTGAAGAAATATTGTATTGGGCCAAGTACAGGTTTATATAGTCGGTTGATCGTACATTAGCTTAAAACTGCGATATTTCAGTTATAACAACGCCGAGATATGTAAGTGCTTCAATATTCAAAAGCTTAAATTGCATCTTAATGCTAAAATAAATCACTTGAAATTGCACAATAATACTATTTGGTTATAATGCTTCTTTATAACTTGTGATGTCATGGATGTGACGTCATATTTGTTACTTTTTGTTGCTTAGTGCGATAACAATGTGATTGTGCTACAAGTTATTTTTGCTACTTCTGGCGATAATGACGAAACAGTGCATTTGAAGAAAAAGCATTGGAGACGTCACAATATAAAGAGAAACAGTGAATATACAAAAACACCCTTGAAGCAATGAAATTTGGAGATATGATTTTGACGAAAAATAAAAAAAAAAGAAAGAGAATTTAAAAAAATAAGGGAAGAAGAATTCACTTTGGTTGCAAGTTATCGATGTAGTGTTGTGTTGCAGTAGATAATGGTCATGGAAAGGCCTCGGTGTGATATGGTGTTAAAACAGTGCTGTGGCTGGCAAAACGTCTTAGTTTTTATTTTCACAACTGCAATGTTTTGTCAAGTATGAATCAATGATATTCATCTGTGATTCACGCCAGACAAAATAAAATTTCTAACGTCTCAATGAATAGGTTTTAGACAATATACTGCCGTATTTAGTATTGGATATATGAAAATAAAAATGTCCGTATCGATGGTCATCAAAAGGGCAATATACGCCAAAAGCACTGATCCACTGATGTGTGTTCTGAGACGCGGCAAGACGTATAGAATAGATACAGCCAAGGGGAATAGTGTAAAATGATTTTTTGTGTTATTTTATGGCAAGAAGTCAATATCAAAGTTTTACACTATGCGAAAGTTTTAATTTTCCGTGGAATAAACGTAAATTTGCTTTTAACTGTTTCGTGATGGCTTTGATGCGGAAGGCACAAGTACTAATATCAACTTTGGTAAATTTGATCTTTGGTGATAATTGTAAGTAAGTATATTAGAAAAAGTAAAAAAAATGGTGTGCAATGATTAATGAAACAAAAAAGATAGGCATGATTATAATATAGAAATGTAAAATAATGAATCCTAACACCTCATATTAAAGGGCACTTTTTCCAACGATTTGAAAGAAAGGCGAGTTATAAACATTTGCAGGGATTAAGAAAACAAGCGTTTGGAAAATTAGCGACGAAAGAATGACATGACGTATGGGACAGACCAGAGAAATTAGACACAATTAGGACTTAGCAGGGGAAAGAAGCCACAGAAATAATATAAAAAAGAAAAAACGTTTTTATCTCTTTCCCCTTCGTGAAAAAAGAAGAGAAAAATTATCTTAACTCTTCTGTATCAGAAAAATTAAAAAGAAACAGAAAGAAATTTTGGTTATTAGTATTTTTTAGTTTTGTTGAAATTCTTTGGTCGAAAACTAGGCAAACATGACCGTTGGTGGACTACATAGCGCCAGAAGGCATATGGAAATAAGACTACAAAATAATACAGCTGAATGAACATTAACATATAAAATTTAAAACTGCGTTTGGCAATTTCTTGTTTGAAGAAAGTAGCAAGCATGTAGGCAGAATAATTAAAACATAATTCCTGAGAAAAATTGCTGGTCAACAAAGAAAAAAGTTTTCTATTTTTATTTAATTCTCGATTTACTATATTCTCTATGTACTGCTAATATAGAAGACACACAGTGGTAATATTAATAAACACTTCTGGCATTTGCTACACTTATATGAAATAGATGGTAGACTAGTTGTTAAACATTTATTCATTTTAAATTTTGATGAAAACTATTTAAAAAAACTTTGAAGTGTTAGATTTAATTTTTGTTAGCCAATTTCAAGTGGTATTTTGTAGTCTGTGTTGAATTTTACGAAACGTAGTCAACTTTACATATTAAAATTTGCCTGTTTTTCTCACGCACGATTCGCCATAGTACGGCGACGCAGTGTTGTGGCCAATGTTTAGACAAGTCACAAATCTGACTAAGTCAGAGTAATAGTATCAGTGATAATAAAAAAAAGTTATATTAAAAACTGATTGATAGGATTATGATTTTGGGAAAACCGCAAATAAAAGTAAAAACAAGGATGCTAATGCATATGAGTACCGGCCTCAGATAGATCTCACCATCGCGGTACGATTTATCTGTAACCTACAATACACATTTAGAGAGGTTTTATCAGATCGAGATAATTGCCGATACCAATATTATTTTTCATGTTTTTTCAATCTAGAAACCATGAACACCTTGTAAATTTGCCTTTTCGTTAAATTTTGGGTTGAAGCAAAGTTTGCAGTGTACGAGGTACTTTAGAAGAATAAAGCTATCCGATTTAGGTTAAGATATTTTTTGCGAAACTGAATTTGCAAATTAGTGGTATGAGAAGAGAATGAAGAAAAAAATATATCGGTACAGATGTAAAATTTCAGTAAAAATTTCTTAATCCACAGCTCTCGAGGGCTCCAACTGCAGTATGATAAGCATGCTGATGCAGGAGAGGGAATATTTAAATGTTTTGAGACGGGAAACGCTACCTCTGCCAAGTTTTTGGTTCGCACAAGCCGATATCATCCTTTGAAAACCTCTCGGAGATCTACCTTCAGACCTTCGGACGAATTTTCCGCATATTAGTACCACCCTGGTTGCTATATTTTGTCGATTATGATGAGTTTGATTCCACCATGCTTAGGTCAATCGGGAGGTGGTTGGGACTTTTACTTTTAATTTGTTCTTGATTGCGTGGTCTTGTATACGAAACTGGGGTAGAATGAGGACCGTTGAGGCCGTCTACAGCTCTCGGCTTACTGAACGGACGTGCGGGAGAAATGCTTTCGCTTGAAATGGAACGAACGCTTTCCATGCTGCCTTGAGCCTGGCGGTAAATACCGTTGAATCTCTCTGCGCGGTTCAGTTTTGCCAGTTCGTGGTTTAGGTCCCGTTCATACTCTTCAAAACTTCCTAATTTTTCACGAGAGATCACGTGATCAGAGTCCACACCTCCGAGAGCGCAGCCACTGTCAGTTGTCGTCGTTGAGCTTCCTGACGTGTTTCTTCCGTTTGAAGTGAAAGCTCCAATATGAGGGGCTGGAAGCACGTTGGCGCAAAATTGATTTATGGGCGATGTTTGTGCCCGCTCAGCTGCAATGTGCAATTCTACGGCGCGTTCAACTTCTTCCAATTGGTCAAAATCTTCAACGCTGCCGCCTACGCTGCTGCTTGTGTCCAGAAGTCCTGAAGTATCAAATTGGTCCTGTTCGTTTTGTGAATTTTGCGCGGGAAGGTCTTTAGCGACACCGTTTTGGTGATACCGCACTTGATTGGTTGAATTGTTTGTCACGTGGTTTGGTTTACGCATCATTTGGTTCTCGATCATAAAAAGTTCTCTGTACAATGGCGGAAGCTCTATCTTTGGACATTCTCTTCGGATGTTCACGAAATATTGGTGATGCATTTCACAAGCTTGTCGCAGAAGTGGGATGGTTGACAATATCTGTAAAGGTCAATTAATATTTTAATTGGACGAAAAGGGGGAGGTTATGGCCAGAACTTTGAGTGGGAGAGGTTGTTTTCCGAAATTCCATTCCTTCCATGTGCAAGAAACTTTCAAACTTTGAAAAACTTAGTCGAAGACGTTCCAATTTTGGCACATGGAAATTGTAGAAGAGATATTTTAAATGCAATATTGGAATTACATTGTAAACACAATTATGAAAGAATGCCTTGTATGTGTGGTTCAGAGTGGCAGAAGATTTTACCGTCGCCTAGAGCAGATACTATGATATTTACTGCATTACCATAGCGGTTTTCCAAGGAATGTTTTCCGCTGAGGATGTAACTGATGAATTACACGTTTATGAACGGAATTTTGACAAAATAATATTAATATTACCTTTTCCATAATGCTTGGATCTTCTGGATGAGTTCTCAACAGTGATTGATGTAACAGTGATAGTAAATGATTATGAATTCGGTGGATGACTGGGCGGCATTTCAGGCCTGGGCGATCTAGAAAATTGAGAAAGATTTGTTATTGTAATCTCTATCTCTTTCATTTTAAGGTTCTGATATATACTTTATTAACTACAGGTTCAAATTCAATTTTCGAGCTTAATTGGAAGCATGCTGGGATATAAACAGACAATTGTTATAATATTTGGACGCATGTTTCATGTAAAAGGTTTGGTTATGTTAATTAAACTTTGGTTCTTTTGAAAGGTTGAAGATCTCCGGTTCGAACCCCGGCGAGTCCAGCTCGCATACTCATGCCCACCACTCAACCCAGGGTGTAATAACTTGGGTAGGATAAGCCGAACAGGAAAAGATCATATCTTTCAAGTAATTGTAACCCTGCCCGTCTATAAGTGGCCGCTGTTACATGGCCGTGGACAGGGTGATCCACTCAAAGAAGTGGCTATAAAAAAATAGTTTGAATATAACATTGGAATTACTATATATCGTGGTCACTCCTTTTAGAGACGTATTTTTTTTAATTCACTTTCAGCAAAGTTTAAAGCAGTGCTGGAACAAAGTAACCAAATACCATTGATTTTGATAATTTTTCTAAACCAACTATTATCTGCAACCATCTGCAAATTGAAGCATATTATTTACACCCCATGTACTCTCTGATACTCTATACAATCCATGTGTCTATTTTAGTTTGTCAATGTTTGTTAAACAGCATATATGAACAAACCTCCGGCAATCAGCACAGCGCATGTTAATAAAGCAATCTCATCATCTGATAATCTCAATCTGGCAAGTCGATTTCCACATTCAAATATAACATTTATCATATCGTCGCATCCTAGAAATAGTAGAAAATGCTTTAAAATCAATTAAACTTAAACTTTTTAAATTACGATATAAAAAAGCTATGCAGACGCACGACATTTTTTTAAAAATTCTTACAACACATTCGAACATTTTTTAAAATACGTACAATATTCAGAACGAATAAGCCTTAAACTACCGATAAAACCGTCACTAAAATTTTCCAACTCAAATTGCAAACAGTTCAACAAGCAAACAAGTCTTACCAAGTCCCATGAAAGATTCCATTGCTGTGAAGTTTCCTCTGAATAAAACTGTTTGATTTCTGTAGTTGAAAGCTCTACACATGCGCACAAGAACTATTTCGAGGCAACCTGTTAAATTATAAGAGTTTATATCGTTAATCAACAAATTTTCTTATCCGTATCATTTTGAACACATCTTACAAAGTTTCAGAGCTTTTGGCAAAACCTTTTCAAAAACGGACCGTACCTATCAAAGCCTAAATTTGGCGTGGTAATAATTTGAATAGTCTGAAAAAGTCACTGAAAGGATATAATTTGCGTAGTGTTTTTGTCAAGTTAAAGCAAAATTACGTGATTCGTTGATATCTCGCAATGAACTACCTATCCCTCCTCCTTGTTTTCTTAAAATCCTGGATCCGTGTGTGAGAGAATTCACAAGGATACACGATTGAGATAATATCAAGCAAATATACAAAAATATCATGTTCTCATTCCACAGAAATATAAGTTTATTGTAAGATTTCGTTAGAACATAGTCTAACTTCTTCAGACAAGATTAAACTCTTTAATCTTGTCTGAAGAAGTTAGACTATGTTCTAATGAAAGCTTACAATAAACTTATATTTCTGTGGAATGGGAACATGATATTTTTATATAAAGCAAAATTGCTGAAAAAATGCAATACCATATATGAAATAATGTTGGTTGAATTCTCATTGAATTCTCATACCTGATTTTAGCAATATAATTTGATCATGTTGTTCCAGTCCCATAAAAACATTTATATTCTTTGCAAATTCCACAACGTGTTGGATGGCTGTCGTTACTTCTTCTGCACACAGTTGCCAGATCTTTTCTTTGGGCTGAATGTTGAATACAATGTTGTTTGTTAAGTTATTTTAGATAAAAATCCTAGAATATATGACTTGAATGTGAAATATCTTGTTCATGGAATCATGGTGAAATAATGCATCTATCAGGCCGAACATAATCTAGATTTTCGATCTCGCTTAATTTTTCCTGTCACCTGTCAAATTTACAAATAAGGTAATGGTTAGGTTAAATAAAATGGTTTGCGTTATTTAGACCAAGGCTAAGCTTTCGTTTTATATACTTCCGTGGTCAAATGGAGAAAGTTATCACTGATAAAGGCGACCCCACA
>OZ023148.1:17995477-18020830 GCA_963675895.2 Styela plicata
AAAAAAATGTAGTAAAGCAGTATGTAAACTTCGAGCTACTAATCAGGAATTCAAGTCTTCGACGAGGGCGGATGTGAACGAAACGGTATACGTTGTTTCGTTTATGCTCGCCTTTTTCAGTGATTACTTTCTTCATTGACCACGAAGGTATATAAAATAAGAGCTTAGCCTTGGTCTAAATAACACAAACCATTTTATTTAACCTAACCCTTATCTTATTTGAAATAAGTAAATTTGACAGGTGACCAGAAAAATTAAGCGAGATTGAAAATATAAATGTATATAAATGTTCGTACATTATTACATCGTGATTCCATGAACAAAATTTTTCACATTCAAATCATATATTTTAGGGTTTTTATCTAAAATAACTTGACAAAACAACATTGCATTAAACATTCAGCCCAAAGAAAAGATCTGGCAACTGTGTGCAGAAGAAGTAACGACAGCCATCCAACACGTTGTCGAATTTGCAAAGAATATAAATGTTTTTATGGGACTGGAACAACACGATCAAATTATATTGCTAAAATCAGGTATGAGAATTCAACCTTTAACAAAAAAAATACTGCCTAAGGCTTTCCAACGTGTACGCATAGGATATATTAGAAATCTATAAGAGTTTTTTTTTGTAAAAGATTATTAATTCGAAAAACATATTATTTCCTTTATGGTATTGTATTTTTTCAGCAATTTTTCCTTGTACTTGACAAAAACACTACGCAAATTATATATTTTCAGTGACTTTTTCAGACTATACAAATTATTGAAACGCCGAATTTATGCTTCGATAGGTACGGCCCGTTTGTGAAAAGGTTTTGCCAAGAGCTCTATAACGTTGCAATATGCGTTCAAAATGATACGGATAAGAAAATTTGTTGATTAAACAATATAAACTCTTATAATTTAACAGGTTGCCTTGAGATAGTTCTTGTGCGCATGTGTAGAGCTTTCAACTACAGAAATCAAACAGTTTTATTCAGAGGTAACTTCACAGCAATGGAATCATTCATGGGACTTGGTAAGACTTGTTTACTTGTTCAACCATTTGCACGTTGGATAATTTTAGTAGCGGTGTTATCGGTAGTTTTAGGCTTATTCCTTTTGAATATTGTACGTATTTTGAAAAGTTTTCGAATGTGTTGTGAGAATTTAAAAAAAATATCTGCTTATGTTTTATATCGTTTTTTAAATCGTATATAAAAAAGTTGTTTAAGTTTAATTGATTTTAAAGCCTTTTCTACTATTTCCAGGATGCGATGATATGATCAATGTTATATTTGAATGTGGAAATCGACTTGCCAGATTGAGATTATCAGATGATGAGATTGCTTTATTAACATGCGCTGTGCTGATTGCCGGAGGTTTGTTTTCATATATGCTGTTTAACAAACATTGATAAACTAGAATAAACACATGGATTCTATAGAGTGTCAGAGAGTACATGGGGTGTAAATAATATGCTTCAATTTGCAGATGGTTGCAGATAATAGTTGGTTTAGAAAAATTATCAAAATCAGTGGTATTTGGTTACTTTGTTCCAGCACTGCTTTTAACTTTGCTGGAAGTGAATTAAAAAAATACGTCCCTAAAATGAGTGACCACGATATATAGTAATTGCACTGTTATATTCAAACTATTTTTTTATAGCCATTTCTTTGAGTGGATCACCCTGTCCAAGGCCCTGTAACAGCGACCACTTATAGACAATTACTGGAAAGATATGATCTTTTCCTGTTCGGCTTATCCTACCCAAGCTATTACACCCTGGATTGAGTGGTGGGCATGAGTAAGCGAGCTGGACTCGCCGGCGCTCGAACCCGAGATTTTCAACCTTTCAAAAGAACCAAAGTCTATTTAACATAACCAAATCATTTACGTGAAACATGCGTCCAAATATTATACCAATGATCTGTTTATTACCCAGCCAATTCCAATTGAGGCCAAAAAATAAAATTTAAACCTATAGTTGATAAAGTATATATCAAAACCCTAAAATGAATGAGATAGAGATTACAATAAAAAATCTTTCTCAATTTTCTAGATCGCCCAGGCCTGAAATGCCGTCCAGTCATCCACCGAATTCATAATCATTTACTATCACTGTTACATCAATCACTGTTGAGAACTCACCCAGAAGACCCAAGCATTATGGAAAAGGTAATATTAATAATATTTTGTCAAAATTCTGTTCATAAAAATCTAATTGGGCAGCTACTTCTTCAGCGGAAAACGTTCCTTGGAAAACCGCTATGGTAATGCAGTGAATATCATAGTATCTGCTCTAGGCGACGGTAAAATCTTCTGCCACTCTGAACCACACATACAAGGCATTCTTTCATAATTGTGTTTACAATTTAATGTAATTCCAATATTGCATTTAAAATATCTCTTCTACAATTTCCATGTGCCTAAATTGGAACGTCTTCGACTAGGTTTTTCAAAGTTTGAAAGTTTCTTGCACATGGAAGGAATGGAATTTCAGAATACAACCTCTCCCACTCAAAGTTCTGGCCATAACCTCCCCCTTTTCGTCCAATTAAAATATTAATTGACCTTTACAGATATTGTCAACGATCCCACTTCTGCGACAAGCTTGTGAAATGCATCACCAATATTTCGTGAACATCCGAAGAGAATGTCCAAAGATAGAGCTTCCGCCATTGTACAGAGAACTTTTTATAATTGAGAACCAATCAGCTATGCGTAAACCAAACCACGTGACGAACAATTCAACCAATCAAATGCGGTATCACCAAAACGGTGTCGCTAAAGACCTTCCCGTGCAAAATTCCCAAACCGAACAGGACCAATTTGATACTTCAGGACTGCTGGACACAAGCAGCAGCGTAGGCGGCAGCGTTGAAGATTTTGACCAATTGGAAGAAGTTGAACGCGCCGTGGAATTGCACATTGCAGCTGAGCGGGCACAAACATCTCCCATCAATCAATTTTGCGCCAACGTGCTTCCAGCTCCTCATATTGGAGCTTTCACTTCAAACGGAAGGAATACGTCAGGAAGCTCAACGACGACAACTGACAGTGGATGCGCTCTCGGAGGGGTGGACTCTGATCACGTGATATCTCGTGAAAAATTAGGAAGTTTTGAAGAGTATGAACGGGACTTGAACCACGAACTCGCAAAGCTAAACCGCGCAGAGAGATTCAACGGTATTTACCGCCAGGCTCAAGGCAGCATGGAAAGCGTTCGTTCCATTTCAAGCGAAAGCATTTCTCCCGCACGGCCGTTCAGTAAGCCGAGAGCTGTAGACGGCCTCAACGGTCCTCATTCTACCCCAGTTTCGTATAAAAGACCACGTAATCAAGAACAAATTAAAAGTAAAAGTCCCAACCACCTCCCGATTGACCTAAGCATGGTGGAATCAAACTCATCATAATCGCTAAAATATATCAACCAGGGTGGTACTAATATGCGGAAAATTCGTCCGAAGGTCTGAAGGTTGATCTCCGAGAGATTCTCAAAGGATGATATCGACTTGTGCTAACCAAAAACTGTGCAAAGGTAGCGTTTCCCGTCTCAAAACCTTTAAATATACCCTCTCATGCATCAGTATGCAGTTGGAGCACTCCAGAGCTGTGGATTAAGAAACTTTTAATCTTCTAAAGTACCTCGTACACTGCAAACTTTGCTTCAACCCAAAATTTAACGAAAAGGTAAATTTAGAAGGTGTTCTTGGTTTCTAGATTGAAAAAACATAAAAAATAATATTGCTATCGGCATTTATCTCGATCTGAAAAAAACCTCTATAAATATGTATTGTAGGTTACAGATAAATCGTACCGCGATGGTGAGATCTATCTGAGGCCGGTACTCATATGCATTAGCATCCTTGTTTTTACTTTTATTTACGTTTTCCCCAAAATCATAATCCTATCAATCAGTTTTTATTATACCTTTTTTTTATTACCACTGATATTATGACCCTGACTTAGTCAGATATGTGACTTGTCTAAACATGTATTTGTCAAATATTGGCCACGTTATTGCGTCGTGGTACGACTGCGGCTCGTGCTTGACAAAAAAAAAACGAATTTTTAAATGTAAAAATGACTACGTTTCGTGAAATTAAACACAGACCATACAAAATACCATTTGAAATTGGCTAACAAGGATTAAATCCAACACTTCAAATTAAATAGTTTTCGTCAAAATTTAATATGAATAAATGTTTAACAACGAGTCTACCCTCTATTTCATATAGGTATAGCAAATGCCAGAAGTGTTTATTATTACCACTGTGTGTCTTCTATATTAGCAGTACATAGAGAATATAGTAAATCGAGAATTAAATAAAAATAGAAAACTTTTTTCTTTGTTGACCAGCAATTTTTCTCAGGAATTATGTTTTAATTATTCTGCCTACATGCTTGCTACTTTCTTCAAACAAGAAATTGCCAAACGCAGTTTTAAATTTTATATGTTAATGTTCATTCAGCTGTATTATTTTGTAGTCTTATTTCCATATGCCTTCTGGCGCTATGTAGTCCACCAACGGTCATGTTTGCCTAGTTTTCGACCAAAGAATTTCAACAAAACTAAAAAATACTAATAACCAAAATTTCTTTCTGTTTCTTTTTAATTTTTCTGATACAGAAGAGTTAAGATAATTTTTCTCTTCTTTTTTCACGAAGGGGAAAGAGATAAAAACGTTTTTTCTTTTTTATATTATTTCTGTGGCTTCTTTCCCCTGCTAAGTCCTAATTGTGTCTAATTTCTCTAGTCTGTCCCATACGTCATGTCATTCTTTCGTCGCTAATTTTCCAAACGCTTGTTTTCTTAATCCCTGCAAAGTTTATCTCTCGCCTTTCTTTCAAATCGTTGGAAAAGTGCCCTTTAATATGAGGTGTTAGGATTCATTATTTTACATTTCCATATTATAATCATGACTATCTTTTTTGTTTCATTAATCATTGCACACTATTTTTTTTTTTACTTTTTCTAATATACTTACTTACAATTATCACCAAAGATCAAATTTACCAAAGTTGATTTTAGTATTTGTGCCTTTCGCATCAAAGCCATCACGAAACAGTTGAAACAAGTTTACGTTTATTCCGCGGAAAATTAAAACTTTCGCCTAGTGTAAAACTCTGAAATTGATTTCTTGCCACAAAATAACATAAAAATTTATTTTAGAGTATTCCCCTTGTTGTATCTATTCTATACGTCTTCCGCATCTCAGAACACACATCAGTGGATCTGCTTTTGGCGTATATTGCCTTTTGATGACCATCGATACGGACATTTTTATTTTCATATATCCAATACTAAATACGGCAGTATATTGTCTAAAACCTATTCACTGAGACGTTAGAAATTTTATTTTGTCTGGCGTGAATCACAGATGAATATCATTGATTCATACTTGACAAAACATTGCAGTTGTGAAAATAAAAACTAAGACGTTTGCCAGCCACAGCACTGTTTTTAACACCATATCACACCGAGGCCTTTCCATGACCATTATCTACTGCAACACAACACTACATCGATAACTTTTAACCAAAGTGAGTTTTTCTTCCCTTATTATTTTTTATATTTTCTTTCTTTTTTCTAATTTTCCGTCAAAATCATATCCCCAAATTTCATTGCTTCAAGGGTGTTTTTGTATATTCACTGTTTCTCTTTATATTGTGACGTCTTCAATGCTTTTTCTTCAAATGCACTGTTGCGTCATTATCGCCAGAAATAGCAAAAATAACTTGTAGCACAATCACATTGTTATCGCACTAAGCAACAAAAAGTAACAAATATGACGTCATATCCATGACATCACAAGTTATAAAGAAGCATTATAACCAAATAGTATTATTGTGCAATTCAAGTGATTTATTTTAGCATTAAGATGCAATTTAAGCTTTTAAATATTGAAGCACTTACATATCTGGGTGTTGTTATAACTGAAATATCGCAGTTTAAAGCTAATGTATTATCAACCGACTATACAAATCTGTACTTGGCCCAATCAAAATTTCTTCCCTTAATTTTTTTTTGAAAAGAAAAAAAAATAAAAAGAATTTAAATTGGTTTTGGTGTAATTTTGTGGAGTTAGTAATTTGTTAGTGTTGAGAAAAGTAGTATTTTAAGTGTTATTTTATGTTAAGTATTATTGGGGGGGGTGGGGAATTCTATTTTGGGGGGGGATGGGTTTTGTGTGAAGTATTTGAATTGTTCTAAAGAGGTGGAGGGTTATAAAGGAGGGGGGTGGTGTTTTGTAGGATTTGGTTAGGGGGGGTTTTTTGTGGGGTTCTGGTTTGTTTGTTTTGATGTAATTAATGGGGTGTTTTGTTTGTATTTTAAGTTGGGGGGGTCTGTATGTTGTTTCGGTAATAGATCAGGTTTCTAGTTTGTCGTGTTTATTCTAGTTAATTTTAAATAATATGGTATTAGGTTATGCCAGTTATGTGTAGGGTTTTGGTAGGCCCAATATTATAAGAAGGGCTCTCTTCTCTTCTTTGGTCTGAACTTGTGGACCCTTTTTAATTCAGGTATCGCGATAGTGGGGCAGAGTCTTATTACCCCTGAACTGAGGAGGTTTGTTGGTGACATCGCAGGTTGTAGAGGGAAGTTTTTCCGTGGGGGTATATAGGAATTAGGTGCATTATGAGTTTTAATGTAGACTTTGTTTAACTAAAATTGTTGGTTGAACGGGATTATATAATGGGGTAAAATATTTAATCCGCATAAGTTTTTAATTTAATTCGCGCTGAAGCCCCGGTTTTTTAGTTAATAGTTTTTAATAATGTTGTTTAAAATATTTTTTAGTTATTTGGTGAGGTATGGCATTGTAAGGTTTTGGGGTTTATTTGGTGTAGTTTATTAGGGCTAAAGGGAAGGATTTGGTTTGAAGGGGATTAAGGGGGCTGGACTTTGGTGATTTAGTGAGATGTGGAGGGGGACGTTAAACTTTTATTTTTAAAATTCGGGGCCAGAATTGAGGAAATGTTTTTTTTTTTTTTTTTTATGGATGGAATTTTATTAAAATATATTTTTTTGTACGTTTTTCGACCCGAAAAAAACCATATTGTTGTTTTGGGGGGTTTACTTATGTAAGGGTTTTTTTTATATTTTGGAAAATTTAGTAGTATGTAAACAGGGGATTTTTTGATTTTAATATTTTTTTTTATGGGTTATTATAAGATGTTTTTTTATTTTATGATTGTGCATACCGGGTGTTTTATTTATTTTTTGTTAATTTGGTAAAGTGTTAACAAAGTTGGAAGTGGTTTTGTTCCTTCTTTTTTGTTTTTATTTTGTTAAATTTTTGAGGCGGTTTTTTTGGGGAAATATTATCAGAATTATGTGGTAGTTTTTTTTTTAATATTCTGTTAGGTTTTTTTGAGTTTTTGGCTGTTTTGTTGTCGAATTTTTTTTTTTTCAGGTTGATAGTTTTTTTAGTTTTAATTTGACTGGAGTTATTATTTTGAATATGATGTGGTTTGTTAAAGTTTGTTTTTGTAGTTTTTGTTGTTATTTTTTTGTTTTTTTTAAATTTTCTTCAAAGTTTTTTAAAATTATCGGGGTGGGGGATTTGTTTAAGTTTGTTTTTATTTTTTTGTTTATTTTTTTTTACTTTTTTGCATCGGGGTTGGGGGTGTTGTTAAATAGTTTGGTATTTTGTTGTTTTTTTTTTTTTGGGTTTTTATTGAAGTCATTTTATTTAAAATTAAAGACAGTATTTATTTGTTTTATTTTAATTTTTTAGTTGTTTTTATTTCATTTTTTTTTTTTTTTTATTTTTTTTATTTTTTTTTTTATGCTAGGTGTTTTTTGGAAAAAAATGGGTTTTTTTTTTTTAGTTTTTTTTTGATTTGTTTTGGTGTTTTTTTGGGGGGGTGTGTTTTTTTTGGTTTTTTTTCAGTCTAAAATTAAGTTTATATTTTCTGTGGGTGAAGTGGCTTTTCCTTTTTTATATTTAGGGTTTTGTTACGTAAAAATTTTGTTTTTTAGTTTTTTGTTTTTGTATAACATTGGGTTTAATTAGTTTACTGTACGGGTTGTTGATTTTGAAGTATTGGTTAGGAGGGGTTTTTTTTGAATTTTTTTTTCAGTCTTTTATGTGAGTTATTTTGTTGTTTGTTTTGAATTTAAGGAATTAGTATTGGCGAAGAGTTGTTTTTAAGTGGAGAGGGGTTATTTTTTATGGGTTTTTTTAGTGGTTGATTATTTTTGTGGAGTTAAAGTTTTTCTATTTACTTGGTAAGTTTTTTTTGGAGCTAATCAGGATCGGACCCTTATTTAGGAATTTATTTCTTTTTTTTTATTTTTTTACTCATTTATTTGTTTATTTTATGTTTTTTTATTTTAGTATTTTTTTTGTTTTTTTTTTGTTTTTTTTTGTTTTCTTATTATTTTATTTTAAGGTTAGTTTTTCTAGAAGGGTTTAGAAGGAGAAAGTTGTAGGTCTTTATGTGTATTTTTTTTTTGGTTTTTTTTATTTTTTAGTTATTATAGTTTTTTAAGTATTTATGATTAGATTTTTTGTTTAATTTTAAGTAAATTGTTAAATGATAATATATTATTTAACAGTGTTTTATTTTTTTTATTTTATTTTTTAATTTTTTTTTTTTGGGTTTACTTTTGTTTTTTAATTTTTTGTATCTACGTTCATATTTTTTGGTTTTTTTTTGTGTCATTTTTTTTTGTTTGAGTATTAATTTTTAACAAAGTTTTTTTTTTTTTTTTTTTTTGGTTTTAGTTTATGATTAATTTTTATTACTTCTTTTGTTATTTTTTCGTTTTTTTTTTTTTTGTTTATATGATTTTATTTTTTTTAGCATATTTAGTTATTGTTAAATGTTAGGTTTTTTTTTTTTAACATTTTTTTATAAGGTTTTATTTTTGTTAATTTTTTTAATTTTTTTTTTTTTTTTTAAATTTTAAAATTTTTTTTTCTTTGTTTAGATAATAAATTTTTTTAAAAGTTTTTATTTTTAAGAAAATTAGTTTTTTTTTTTAATAGTTTTTTTTGGGATTTTAAGAAATTTTTTTTTATAGTTTATTTATTGAGACCATGTTATTTATTTTTTATGGTATTTGAGGTTTTTTGGTTTGGAGGGTTAGTGTAAGTTTTTCAGGTTTTGGGTTTTTTGATTTTTTTTTTTGACGTTTATTTGAGTGTTGTTTGGTTGTATGGTTTAAGGGTGAGGAGTTTGTTAGGTTATTTTTTTGTTTTTATTCTTTTTGTTTAAGAAGGTAAGGTTTTTTATTTTTATTGTTTTTTTTTTTTTTTTTTTATTTGAATAATTTGGGGCGTCTTTTTTGTTATTTGGGGTATTTTTTTTATTAGTTATTTTTTTTAGTTTGTTTTTTTTTGTAGTTTTTTAAGTTGTTTGTTTTTGTTTTTGATGAGTTTTTTGCGGGGTTTTTGGGTGGGGTTTTTTGGTTTAGTTAAAGTTTTTTTTTTTATTATGTTAAGTTTTTGGGTTTATAGTTATGTTTGAGAAGTGGTAAGGGGTATAAATTTTTATTTTTTTTTTCGTTTGGAGCGGTGAGTTTTTATAGATTGTATTTATTTTTTTTAATTTTATTTGTTTATTTTTTAGTTTTTGTTTTTTTATGAGTTGATTTCTTGTAGTGTTTGAGTTTTTTTAGTTTTCTTTTTTTTTGGTTAGTAGTATTTTTGTGTTATAGTGTTTTTTTGTGGGTTTTTTTTATTTGGTTTTGAGTTAGTAGGTAGCGTTTAATTTTTTTTTTTCTTTATTAGTATTATTTTATTTTTTTTAAAGTAAGTTCTTTTTGTAATAGTATTTTTTTAAGTTATAGGGGTTATCTTTTTAATTATTTTTTTGTTGTTGTAAGTTTTTTATAATATTGTTTAGGTTTTAGTACTTTTTTTTTAGCATTACTATACTGCTACCACCTAGCTCTCCTCTCCCAACCCTATTTTTTTTTTTTGATTTTTTTACCTCTCTTTTTATTTTGAGGGTAGGGCTTTGTTTTTTGGTTTTTTTTATTACCTGGTTTATTTTTTTTTTATTTATGTGCTAGACATTTTAAGGCGTTGTGTGTATTTTATTTTGCCTTGTTTTTTTTGTTTAGTTTTTGAGTTTTTTTTTGAGGGTTTAGTAAAAGTTAGGTAAATGTTCTTTTGGTAATTTTTTAAAGTTTTTTGTTTCTTGTTATTATAAAATAAGTTTTATTTTTGTTTTAAATTAGAATTTGTTGTGTATTTTTACCAGGCCATTTATTTTTTTTTTTTTTTTTTTTTTTTGTTTTTGTTTTTTTTTTTGTATTTTTTTTTTTTTAGTATTTTGAGGTTTTTGTGTTTAGGATATCTGTAAGAGGTTTTTTTTATGTTTGTTTTTTTTTTTTTTTTTTTTTTTTATTTAAGAATAGATTGTAATAAGAGACATTTAGTTTTATGAAGTGCCCTAATTTGTTTAGAGAACCACTTTTATAGGAGGGTGATACAGCTCATAAGTACAATTATTTTTAGAATAAAGTTCGTAAAACAAAATTAATTAATTGTACCCTAAGTTAAATTAAATAGTTAAAATAATTATATGTAATAAAAAGGAAATTATATTTATTAATGTTAATTTAAAAAACTGCAGCTTAATATAATTATGGTAATATTAAAAGAAAATATAAATTGTATGAAGTTTGGGGTGTGTTAATGATTTTGGGATAGAATGTTGGGTTTGTTATATTGAGGGGTATGGAGAACATTGAGATTTGAATATAATCATGGGATATCATTTGTAGGAATTTGTTTATTAATGCTACTTTTTAAGATTTGTATTTAACATATATTATTTATTACGTAATACTACATCTTTTGTAGCTCTTGCTATTAAGTGGCCGTAGTTGGGTTCTTTAGGCAATCTCCTGACTTGTCAGAGTGAATTTCAATAAAAAAAAACTATCATTTCTTTTATTTATGGACTTGAGAGTCTGGAAAAAAAAGAATCATTTATAAAAATGTATAGAATATTTTTTTCTGCTCTCAAAAATTAATCTAGTATTAGTATCAATTGAATTATTAATCAATTTATTAATTAATAATCAGCCTGTTTATGTGCTGTGTGATCTAAAAATACACCATCTCACAAAAATACCCAAATCAAATCCCAATATGTTTCACAAATAGGTATAATAATCAAAATCTTATTATTTTCGTGGATACCAAACAGGACCATATGGACCAGGACCACCACAAGTGAACCCAAATTATGGAAGTAAATATATCGTATTTTTATCTCCCAAATGTATCAAGAGCAATTTAAAATCTTCAATGGGACAGGGTGACAGAAAATTATATTTCATCAGATGCCCGAAATGTCCATGTCATTTTCTTCGGAAGAACAACAAATCTTCAAAACCATCAACACTGCTATTTCATAGCAGTATTGATGATTTTGAACCTTTTAACTCAGTTTGGTTGCTATCAGACACTTCAAAAATTTATTTAAATCATCTAGCCACATTATCTTGCCTATTTGATAAATTCTTTCCTATCGGGAATCATTTTCTTGGATGTCTGATTAGCAGAGTAGGGGACATTCTGCCAAGGTTCAGGAAAGTTTTAATACCAAAAGCATTCTAATTAGAGCCTGACTTGTTCTAATTTTTTCAACTATTACCGATAATATCAGCACATGAACTACAAGGCAAAATCTTCTAGAATAGCAACTGAATTACCAAAAAAACTGGGGCGCCAATAAAAATTTCTCTCTCAGAGTACTCTACACTCTTAAGTTGAGTTATGCACATTTTTCAAACACATGGATGCTCTAATTTAAGAAAAAATTTCCATTTCCCAAGTAGTAAAAGCCTCCTGCAAAGGTCTTCGTGCAAGTATAGTCGAGGGTAAGGCTCTCAAACTCTCGTTTTAATTCCACCCCTGATTAAAATAAAGATTGATCCCTAATAAGGAAAACTCATCATTTTGATAAAAATTGCGCATGAATGTATGTTTATTTAGATTGAGCAATAATATTAGCCAATTTTGTGATCTCTCTGTTTTTTTGCGATATTTATTTCATGCTTTCCCATGTTGTTGCATGTCTGATCTTCTCATTACAGTTGGTGACAAGCAACCCCTCATGCACCCACATCCTGGATATACTACAATGCCAGGTCAAACTACGACGATTATACATCAGCCTCCAACTTCGGTAGTAGTGGTCGGAGGATGTCCAGCTTGCAGGTGAGTGATAAACACATTATTATTCTGTATAAGATTACTGTAGCCGTAGTTCTAATTTCACACTTATTGAATTTTTTTTTGATAATTGGTCTGTGCAAGGCCAAATGCAATTCTTTAAAAAGATCAACTGGTCATATATCACAATATTAAGTTCAGTGAGTGGTATCTGCCCTGGGCGATGGTAAAACCTTCTACCACTTTTTGTTTTTCTTAGTCTTGCTCTTACGACACAAAAAAAATATTTGTTAAGGCTGTTCTAATACCCGCACATAAATTGACTTGTTTAGGGCGAACCATTTAAATGATAGATCATAAAGAGCAAGTTAATAATATTGTTTTTTTCACAGGGTCGGAGTTCTCGAAGATGATTTCACATGTTGCGGCGTGTTGTTGTGCAATAGTATTCTTCCCAATTGGTATATTATGTTGCCTAGCAATGCGACAAAGAAGGTGCCCAAATTGTGGTGCTATTTTCGGATAATTTATGCACGACTTCGGCAAGATTTTTTTCTTATTTCGTATTATGTTATATATAAAGTTATTTACTTGGAATCTTCCTCATGCCTACTCTCCAATCCATGATTTTGTTTTGTTAAGTATGAGTCACTGATGGATTGCGCCTTGTCGGCGCCCTCCATCAGTAACTCATACTTAACAAAACGTGTTGACAGATCTTTTCTGATATTGCTGCCATTATTAGATACATTCTCAATCAAATCTCAAATCCAATCTTTACGAATTTGACAAAAAAAATTTATCGAAAATTTTCACCCAATTCTGAATCAAAAATTAATCACTGTTAAGTATGAGCCAATGATGGATTGTGCTGATTAGGTTTAGGTATGATCTCTAAGTTATAGGGGGGGAGGGCTTATACCCAACGATCGTTAGGCCCTGCTTTTCCCAGGGGAGTAATGTTGCGAATCAGATAGACGATTTGTCTTTGAATTTAAGGATTTCAATATCTAAGAAAGTTGCTCAGATGATGATATGTTAGGTGAGTTTGTTAGACGAGTTTTATGAGTGACTCATGCTTAATAAAATAAATTTTTTGATCGGCTCAAGATTCGATTTACAAATATGTTATTTAAGAATGACAACTCAGGCTTCCCTACTTGATTAAAACAAAATTGTCGGATTAAGCTGTGTATCTAAGTATTAAATAGCACCACAGATAATTGATGATTTCTTGACCGATGCAATGAAGCACAAGATCTCCTGTTTCTTATTGTGTTTAGTGGTGCTTTTTCACCAACATTTTTTGTCCGAGAACGTTCTCTTCTGATCAAGTGATTTTATTTCTTTGGGCGTCTGAGTTGCGTAGTAGTGACCTCTCTGCCTCTTCGATTTGTTTCGATTACTGTACCGCGCCCTCTTTCTCACACTTAACATTGAGATTATCAATGTCGAGTGAAATTAATCATTCATTCTGAAACTGTACTGTTGCCGACAGTAAAAATTTTATTTTTTTATTTTATTTATTTCTTTTCATTGGAATATTCACTCTCTGATGAACTGATCCAAGCCGGGAAACTGGAAGACAATAAAAGTAACAGACTTAAAATAGCAAAGTAAGAGAGCTACTATGAGATGTAAGTAGTTTCCGAAACAAAATCTGAAGCTAGCGTTCTATCTAAGCCAGGAAAAATAACCAAAGATAGACCTGAAAAACAAAACAATAGATAAGAAATAATTACAGATTTTCAATCATATATAAGCCCTTTGGACTGGATTTATTTAAAGCGTTTTAATTGTAAATGCCAGGGACAGATACCACAAACTTATGCTGCATTTACACCATGGTCGGCTCCATGTTTTCATTATGGGGTAATGTCTTTACTCGCCTAGAGTTGCAGTTAATTTTAAAGGCAACTACATTTATGTTATCAGCTCTTTGGACTTAGATATGTGGCAGATTGAGTTGGTTCACTTTAGGTGCTCAGGTTCTGAGTGTTCTTGTGACGAGAAACATGCAATAAAAAAAAATTTGGTGAAAAAAAAATGCGGAGAACCAGACCCATAAAAAAGAATGAATCCTATCTGTTTTCATTCCGTTTTCTGAAAAAATTTGTCGTGAAATATGCTAGAATTCTGTTTTAAGAAAAGAGAACCTTACGTTTCTTGAATTCTCTGTATTAAAATTCCGAATTTTTCATCTTGTGGGGACGTTGGAAAGATAGAAAAATATGGCACGAGGCCCCTTAATTTAGAATACTAAATGGTGTCTTTTTGCTGATTAAAATCATGATTTATACCAGATTTTATGCTGTAGGTAAACATTGTTATAAAATCACAAATTTACACTTCAAAATTAGTATCAAATGCATGCACAGGAAGAGGTTATTTTCCCTCACAATATACTATTTGAAGTCCTACTTGTAAAAGCAATAAAAATTTCAGATTTTTTCATGAGCATATCCGAATTCCGCTCTATTGTTTTTGACTTCACGATGAAGACTATTTTCAAACACCGCTTCTCAAGATTTCAATCAGCGAATTTTTGGATACTGAATCGAATTAGTATTGGATGAGAATCATCCCTGTGAAATAAGAGGCTGGCCCGAAATTAAATATTTTTTATGGTACAAACCTACTGAATAAATTTTTTCTGAATCGACTCGAGAAGAAATATAATAAACAAGATCATGTACCAGGTTAGCGGCCGAGAGTAAAATACCACGGCATCTTGCCTTTCTAATAAATAACCAGCGTTGCTGATATCTGCTATGCAGCGCGTGTGTTGTCGAAGCCAATATAGGTCTAAAAGGAATATTCATGGCCATATGGCTTTAAAAGAATAATCCAAAGTCACCCATTATATCAGCTTTAATAGTTTTCAATTGTTTTCTTGAAAGAAAATTTATAACTATCAAATTTTGTTGATTTTATAATTGATTGCAGAAAGATCGAATCCAATATCTTTAGAATGTCTAATGGAATAATTATAATTTATGAGTCGAGTCCAGTGCTAAATATCGTGGCTATTACTACTGTTCATAGATCAGCCGAATTTTATATTGGTCTAGCTACATTACGCTACCAGAACAACAACACCAACTTGAGATCCAAAATGGTTGGATTACATAAATTTGTCCCAAATTATAACAAAATATCAATAACTCAGAAAATGTATAGTAAGCAAATGATTTTAAGCTGATACAAAGCTTTGAGCGAGTCTGCACAAAACATAATTCCTGTGTGAGGTATAGAAGCCGCTTAAAAATTGGGGAAGCCGATCTTTATATTGTCCGTTGCCCAAGATTACCGCTTCACTGCAACTCCTTATTATAAACAATTTCTACCTCAGTGTTGGGGATAGATTTTTTTTTCATCCAAGTGCAGTAGTTCAATTTTACTATTATCAAATAGCTGTATAGTCTCATGTTTCTTTGAGGTTTCTGGAAAGTTCTATACACAATTTCACTTCGGGATGGCCAAAAAGTTTCAGATCCATCAAACACTGTCTAATTTTCATTAGCTCAAATATTCCCTAGTGTGAATGATTTGCAATGAACTTATTGAAGACAGTTTAGGTAAAAAAACAAACAAAAAAAAAAAAAAAAAAAAAAAAACATCACAAAAAAAAATACTTTGCCACTAAGGGCCTGTCCAAAATATTCACAGTATGATCTGCATATAGTATCGAATCTCATAAATTATCTCGATTCCGAAATTCTTTCAACAATTTCAAAAATAAACAACAAATGGCTACAAAGATTTGGAATATTTGTTAGACATAGAAATAAGTGTGAAACTATCCTATTTAACGTAGAACATAAGATAAGCACCTGTATAAATAAAGATTTCTTGCATATGGTTATTATTATAGCCTTCCAGATTCCGAAGTATGCGATTGGTTAAAAAATGTACCTACAATTATGTTCGATTTGCGCCAGCAAACACTAGTAGCTGATTCTAAACACCTACTAAAAGGCAAAGATTTCCTGTGTCTTTTGCACAAGGGAATATTATCATTGAAAAATAGTTTTTCTTCTTAAATTGGGCCATTTTCTTTGGGTGTCTGGTGGTAGCAGGAGTATCTGACGTTTTGCATACCTGTTTTGCCGCATGTATCTAGTTGCATGCTATTTACAACTCTTGTTAAGATAGAATTTCATAAAAATAAAAGTCTGACTGCTTAGTTCTAATTCTAGTGTTCGCTATGGGACCGTATCTTTGCGAGAGCCTCAAATTTTAGAATATAATTTTCTGTTTTGTGATCACTATATTTATATATATTTTTGTTGTGTAATTATATTTTGTTTCTTTCAATTTTGTTGTTGTTTCCATTTTCGAATTATTATACTTTATACATCATCAATTATATACAAGGTAGTTTGTGCCTTACTCTTTATTTCACTCTCACAGAACATGCTTTGTTAAGTAGAGGATTTTGACTCCAATGCTCCATACACATATGCATTTTTGTGAACAATATATTGGAAACATTATATGGATATGAAACATTGGAGTCAAAATCATAGAAACTTTTTTTTATTTTTCATCATCCAAAAATTTCGTGCACCCTACTTAACAAAACGTGTTTTGTTATAGTTTTTTGTCGTCCGAGGACGTTTTCATTTAACGCAACTCTTTGACATATTAGTGGGTATAGGTGAACTCCCCCCTTTCCCGTTAGGTGCTGCACCTTATTGTTTGGAATTTAAAAAAAAAAATAAAATGATCTTCAACAATAAAGATATTTGAGTACTGGCATTTTAATGAGGCAATTTTTTTGGCTTCCACATTCAACTCTCCTCTCATATAGATTTTCTCAATCAAGAACTGTCCCCGTTATTAGTCTTCCATTCAGTGCTTCTTAAAAGGCTAATCTAACATTAATACATTTTTTCCATTTTGATGACCCGACAAATTTCACGGTTTTCGTCTTAAAAATCGAATAGAAAAATTGACTTGTTATTCAGTTTGAACGTTATCCAAAATTTACTATAAGTATAGTTCAATGCCTCAACATTTCAGATAAAGGAAATTGCTTATATTTGACAACATTTTGCTAGTTTCGGAGCAAAGATACGATTCATGTCAAATTTACAACATATTATTTTTCCTATATCATGATTTCACTGCAAAATGTTAACGAAATTATTTTTAAACAGCATTCTAGGATGCCCGACTATTCGGATGAGGGTTTCTCTATAAAGAACCGTCCCACCTAATCAGAAATTTTATTTTGTCAAACATGAGCACAGATGAACCGCGTCTCATAGACACGATCCATCAGTACCCCAAACTTAACAACATATTCCGTGACGGATTTTCCCGATTGGAATTCTTCACAAATTCGTTATTTTCTTTATTCCAATGTGTTTGACTCTCTGTATAATAATGATTCTTTTCCTAATTACTTGATAATATTGCCCCAACTAATAATATGCGTATTTTTCTTGTTTGTTAATATTAATAAAAATATGATGCGATGAACTGTATTGTTGTTTATTGTTAACGCGCAGGGAGTTGGATACGACTACTTTCAATACAAAGTGTTTTACTGGCCGCGAAAGACGTTAAATCTTAGGGGAAACGTAAAAAATAAAAGTCTAATCCGCTTTTAACAAAACTTGAGCGCCGGATGCACTCGACAAATTTTGCGACGTGTGATTACCCCAAAAAGACAGTCTATTTTTAAAGATATTTTTTTAAAATTGCAAAATCTTCAGGGCATTTCCCCACATTCTGCCGCCAGCGGGTTTAACCACCCATAAATGGATTCGTGTCTCTGGATGGGAGTTTTTATACATGTTACTCTAGATTAGGAGGAGAGGAAAGTCGAGAATATTGCGAAAAACGATCGCTCGTACACATTCTCCAGTACAAGTTTGGGATTAAGGTTTTTACCTGACGGGATTTAACATCCGGTGAATGTATGTGGGTGGTGGAAGAAGTGGTAATAATTGGCGACTGTCCCTTTGGGAAGACGAGGAGAACATTCCAGAAGTGGTGATAGTCCTTCAAGGAGTTTGGACTGCTATTAGATAATAGCCATCGGTGCGCAAAATCCTAACAGCAAGCCGAAATAAATTTTGTCAGTTTTCGGCGCACCGCTTTAACATTTTTTTGAAGTGTTCATAATATTTTTCTTATTTATGACCAATTCCCTCTCGGAAACTTGAAATTTGAATCTGCACAGATGAGAAAACGTAAAATACTCCACACCCGCGAACAAATTTCCGTCATACCTTTTATTCCGGGGTCGATATAAAAATAATGGTGCGATGTGCATTACCAGCAATAATAAAAGATACATTAGCGTATTCAAGTGACATAAATAAAATGAGACTAACCTATATTATGGTTGATTAAAAAAGATAATTAAACGTTTACGGTAATTAAAGGTTGAATAATTACTGCAGTATAAAACAGCCATACTGGATATTTAGGATTGGATAGTATAGCATATTTATTCTTAGATAATTTGATTCCAAATAAAATTTACGATTGCTTTATCATTTCATTAAGATTGTTTTACGCTTCCGGCCCGGCTGAAAATATTTTCGAGTGCTTGAGAAGTGCTGTGTCGATGAGACGCAGACCATCTGGGGCACATGCTCGACAAAATACAAGTAGGGTGTAAGAGGCGCAATGCCCCTTTGTGTAAGTTGCGTTTTTCGTAGGTTTGTTTATTTTAACATCTTGTTTAAGGCTTGTTTTTGGAACAAATAAGACTGAAACGTGGTTACCAAGCACACCCGCATTTCATCGTCAATTCCGATAGCTCTCTCCCATTGCTTTAGCATAATCTAATTATATTACCATAGCTTATTTTCCAAATTCCAAAAATGCCACGGCACACCTGAGAATCTCCTGCGGCGCACTAGTGTACAGTTCACAGTTTGAGAAACACTGCTTTAATGCAGTACATTTTTTCATTATGGAAGGAATGGGAGATGTCCGACTGATGCCCACTGGTCGTATCGCCATTTCCCGACTATACCAAAATGTGTTTTCTTATTTGTCTATGTACGTTCCTAAAGTGCTTTGAAATGAAATGAACTTTATTCCACAGTATGCAATTAACAGTGTTTACGATTTTATCTGGTTAAGAGGTTTATCGAGCGCCTTGCCATTCATTGTGCATTGCATTTTTTATGTTTTTTATCAGGAAAGATACCACTGACTGCACTCCACCATTGTGGTTTAGTTCTGTATGAGATGTTTTCCGCCTAGAATGCAGTCGTTGGCAGTTTATATCGTAGTAGATTTTTGACATTTGAGTGGCCGATAATCAGTTCCCTTTTAGCGGTTTAGGCACTGCTTTCGCTTAGACCTTGCTCAGGGCGAACTTCTATCAATAAAAAAATTCAATTCTGGTTAACGAATGAAAAATTTTTCTTTCGACGAGCTCTCCTAATGATGGCGATGCTACCGCCGACTCGGTCGGTCGTTGAATGGAGAACCAAGGATGTCAAAGACCGATCTTCAAATCGCTACGTCCTTCCAATCAGAAATTTTATTATGTCAAACACGAGCCACTGATGGATCGCGCCTTGGCAGCGCAATCTATCAGCGACTCGTACTTAACAAAACATACTCGTAAAAAGAGTTAATCATATGGCGATGCACGACCTTTCTCGTACAGACCAGTTCCGAGTCGCGGTGAAGGTTTTGGCTTAACATTTCACTCATTTTTCCATGCGTGCACATGGTTGGTGAAGGAAGCTGTAAGCAGTGCTTGCGTGTGCCACCGGCACCAGTAAGGGGGACCTCTCGCATATATTCTTCCATCAAAGGATTCGAACCCGATGTTAATTACTGGAAGGTGTTACTATTAGAAAATAAAATAAGCACTATCAGTGGAAGCAAACGACGTATATGGCTTTTACTGGTTGTGCTTATCTTATTCTCTAACACGAATACACCGAGGGGCAAAACACTTATGCTGATCAAGTCCTAGAATTTCTACATAAAAGCATTTCCCCGAATTCTCAGCCGCTGTTCGTCGTTGTGTAGTCATCCTTCGTTTCAATAGATCTCGAAAGTTGAAACGCGAAAATGTTATTTTATATAGCTAGAGAAAATCGCCGCGGGCGTTGCGCCGTAAATGCGACATAGCAGTCAAAATAGTTGCGCGTTTTATGATATTAGACGCCTTTTAATCGTGTTTGGGCTTTGTATTACGTAATTAGTTTACTTTTAAGGTATCTTATAGTAAATTTTCCGAAAAATTTGTAAGAAGAATTGGGTGATGTTTAAAAGTTTTTTTGTGAAAGAAAATTGATTATGGAATTTGAACCGATTTTTTACGCTACGAAACGACTTTAGGAATCATGCATGTATCATCATGCCAGGTATATTTTGAATGATATTCGATGTTGTATAAGTGTTTTTGGCAGTGGCATCCTCACTAGGTTGAGTAAACTTTTGTGAAAAAATACAGTGAAATTCTTAATAGAGAGTGAATATACACTGATACTCAATAAGAGAAAGTTCCGTGTCCAGTGTTCCCTGATCAAGTATGGTTCATGCTTAATGTTTTACGAATAATTGTTACAACACCTAAGTAATAAACAGCTGATGAGATGACCAATATTAGTTTTTTTTTTAGGTAAATTTCTATTTTCGTCCTTGTGTGTTCACCTCTCCTTGTATGATGTCATTTCTGGATTTTCCCCATCGTTTTGAAACTGGTTGGTTCTGTTTATTTTCCCTTCCAAATGACGGGGGGATTTGTCCAATAGAGTGCTTTGACGTATTGAATATCCACTTTACCCTTTCAGTTTTGTCCCTGTTGGGTCATTGTGACGGGATTGGTCTATTTCTTTCAAATTATTTATATAGCGCTGGAAGAAGTTGGTGATAAATTACCTTATTTAGTCATTCCACTGTCGTGCCTGTGCAGCCTTATAGAAAAGGATTTATTTAGATTCAAAACAGTCAGAGTGAAGCCAGATTATGAAATTTAACACAGAACAGTCAGATATTATCGAAACTATTATTTTTATAATTGTTGGGTTGCATGGAGTGACACTGGGCGAATGTCTTGCAAGAAAAATGTGAACAGTTTTCTGTAAAACATTGTGAATATATAGACACACAGAGACAGTTCTATTTTTTTTTCTCAATTTGTCCTTATTTACATGGATATAGCGGAGTCGTCTCAAACTTTGGTATTACATAAAAATCTATATAAAATTAAAATTTCCTGATTGTTTCCATCAAAAAATCCACAACAAGAGATCGAAGCAGTCAAATTGTGGGTAAAGGGTAACCTGGTAACTGCTTGCCAGTTGTACGCAAAAACTGAGCTCACATTTTATTATGATTCCAACCCATAATTTTGAAATCTTAGTACTAACTCTGGCCCTCCCTTTAGCTTTGGTGGGGGCAACCGCAATAAATAAAGTTACTTCCCCTGTCTACTGCTCCCTATTTTTTTTTTATCAAAATGATTTTCAATTTTTCAAAATGATTAGTTTTGATATATTAGTCCATATATTAGTTTTTTTTTTTGAAAGGCGTTCAGAGTAGGAGAATGGTTTTAGTCTCCTTATATTCCTGTCTGTGATCAGGTGATATTTTTGAAATTTTTCTAAGCCAATTTATCATGATGCTCCCAAGGAACCAACCGTGACTATTTAAAATCTGAAATAGTAAAGAATTCCTTCAGAATGTAGAACAAGCAACTACTCTATAAATAGAAAACATCCCAGAGAGAACTGAACCACTATGCTAAAGTGTAGTTATTGGTATCTGCCTTGGACAATGGTAACGCCATCTACTATTTCTTAGCTCCGTTCCAGTCGCCTCTTACAACAAACATGAAATACGTTCTGAGGAAATTCTGAAGCCCGTACTTACAGGGTCAGAAGTTATTCCTGTGGTTTTGCACATTGTTGAAAGAAATATTGAGCTGACCAGGTGTCTGTAGTACTAGTAATACAGGATAGGAGTACTGGTCCCAACTTTAAGAAGTAGTTCCAAGCTCTTGTATATTGCACCCAAGATAAATGAGTTTTATCCCATATCAGATTAGCACGTACAGTGGTGATGTAAGATCTCCAAAATCGGGGACATCTGACTCTCCAACGCTAAAAGTAAATTGACAGTTTATACTAACGAAGGCACGCAAGAAATTTATGCGTCGATCTGCGAAATGGGATAAATTTTAGCGAAAAAACATCTTCTGATAATATATTTGGTCGTAAAAAGGAGGTACTGGTTTCACGCCAAATCGTGTGATTTTTTGCAAATATTGCTGATTTAGGAGGGTAAGTCTCCCGAATATCAATGTTTCTGCCAAAAGTTTGTATGTAACATATAAACATGATATTACACATTAAACATATCTCACTATGACAGTATGAATCCAATTACCTTTTTCAATAATCTTAGCTAATATTTATGTGCCTTGCTGATTTCGGTTTTTTATGAAGAAAGTTCATTAAAATTTAATAAAGTTATACATATTTCTATTAGATACTTCTAGTAATATTGTATTACTAATATTTATCAATTTAAATTGGGGAGTAGTTAATTTAAGCAGAAATATATGCAAAGATTTCACTTTTATTGAATTAAGAAGATGACAGAGGAAGAAATCAGACTCAGAGATCTTGTAAGCTACCTCGTATTTGTTTTCTTTCTATGCCATGTTGGAACGTGATTTGCTAGTGCTTGCTGTGCTACAGGGTTATCAGGTTATTCATCGATGATGTCTATTTGTTTTCGTCCAATTTTAGCTATCTATAAAATGCTTTGGCGAAGAAAAATCTTTTTATATAAAGACTTGTTTATTTATGCTTGTTTAGTGCCCAAAATAACAAGAACGAATGCTCTTCAGTTTATGACCTGAAGGCCCGGCTCAGTGGCTCAGTCGGTTAAGCACAATCGTATTGTCCGGTAAGGGCGATGGTTCGATGCTTGACCGTTTCACCACCGAGTGTGCCCTTCAGCAAGGCACTTCGTGGAAAACTGTAACATAGAACAGATACACAGTCACTACAAAGGTCTGATCTGGATCTGAACTGATCTGGTTTTTTGGTCAAAAATGGTCGATCAATGTTTTTATAAAAGCTTTATTAAGTCTATGAATCTTCTTACTATATGATATATTCATTAAGATTTTTTGTTTTTGCTTGCACAAAAGCCTGTTGTTGGCAATTGACCCGAAAGGTAGGAGGTGTGGGTGGGGTGTGGCAGACAAATATGACTGATGCTCGGTATAACATTATGAATAATATGTTTTGTTCAAGTTACATTCCATTATTTCAACATTTCTAACAACTTAACATTGTTATTGCAATGGTTCCTGAGCATCAGACTTTTTCTTTTCATCAAATTATAATGAGCTGTTCGATTGCTACCATCTTGTCAAACCCTAAAGATAGCTGACGATGTAAAAATAATTTAATAAAATATTTAATAATCTTACAATGTACAAAATTCACTCGGAGCAATGTTTGGAACAGTACACTAACTAAAGACCACTTATACAACAAACTGAAGAGATACTAGAGCCGATTTTAAAGTTTGTCTCGAAAGGACATAAATAACTGATACTGTCAAAGTGAAAATTGGCTTAATAGTATAAAACAAATATACCTTTGCTTTGTTTTAATTGAAGACTCCGACTAATAATAAATTTATTATTGAAGAAATATATTCTTGTTGAAAGTTAGCCATTTGTTCACGCTTGTAATATATTATTAATGATCTTTTGTGATTGCTGAAATATGCATCTGCATGGCATGTAAGACAAACATCTAATACCAATCAGTGGTCGATGTGACCTTGGTGTAATAATATGGGTATGCTTCAGAAAATAAAAAAATTAAGATCATAAAGTTAAAACATAATATTTTCATCTTCTTTCAAATTTTCCAAAAAATATTGTATTTTGGTGAAATTTTGTTCGGTTTCTTCTGATTTTATTGTAGAGAGCTACGATTAAAGATAGATGAAAACGCTGAATAAACATCTTTCATCTATAAGATAGATCTTCATTTTTATCCTGCGGGGAGAGGAAAGCCGAGAACACAGCTCAGCCATATGACTAACCACAACCTCTCTCTGCAGACACCAGGTGGAATCGGGTGAAGAGTTTTGGCTTAACATGTTCTAATTATTTTTCCTGTGGACCTGGTTGGTGGAGGAAGCTGTGAGCAGTGCTTTTGTGCTAGGCATCCGGCAGACCTCTCATATATTCATCATCCCTCACTGGATGCGAACCTTCATCAGGACGATCAGAGATGCATAGCTTGGAGCGTATTCCCAGCGCTATACCAAGAGCTAACCGGGAAATTTTTGCCATGGCAGCTTGTATAAATAGACGTTTGAAACTTCGAATTATATCATCTGTATTTCATCTGTTGTTTTGTCATTTTTCAGCCCGATGAAGAGGAAGGCTTCCCACGTAATGGTGGACCAACATCACACAGAACTACAGCAAGAAGGACATGGAGAGAGAGTGCTAATAGAGCTGTTGTGAAGTATGTTGAAGAGGATATTATTTTTATCCAATTTAAAATGAAACAAAATAATGAATTCGATGTGTGCAACAAAATCATAACCAGAGGTGTGGGAGATCAAAATTGACATGCTCCAAAAATACTGCTTTTGCGATTTGGTTTTTAGAAGCATTTTTTCTCATCATGCACTAAAATAGACCTTTTAATCCTAACAGCAAGAGATAATGTCTTTGAATTTAGGTTTTCATTAAATTTTAATTGACAGAAGAATTTTTTTTTGACTTTGTTTTGACTTTCAATCTTCCAGCAAGAGATATATCATAAAATAATACCCATTTGATAATTTTTTTTTTCTGATAGTACCCATTTTCTTCGGGTGTTCAACATTCTGCCAGTCTGCTCCAAACTAGGACACTAACGTCAGATCTTCATTTTTTAGTAACTTCATCTTCAACGAAGAACAGAAGACATTTTATTACGAGAACTACACCTGTGTACCTGATTGTAAGGCACAAGTTGGTGGTCCTCCCATATTTATTGTCACTGTCACACTTCTTGAGGTAGGTAGATTTCTGTACAATAAGGATTGTGCTCTTATCTCTTAATCTTTGCATAAACAAATAAAACCTTGGAGGGGAAAAAGCAGATTTACACAATAGTGAAGTATAACTATATGCAGACTTGTTTCATGTAGAATAGACAAAACCTAAAAGTTTTAATTACGAAGTCTGTTCTCCCTACACATTCATAACACA
>OZ023148.1:18022600-18052281 GCA_963675895.2 Styela plicata
GCAATTTTTTTTTGTTCCCATGACCGGTTCGCGTTTGATTCGAATATTGTGTACTTCGAATCGATTCGAAGCACCGAATCGAATTACCCAGCCCTGGTTCTGTGTATAGAGGTTGGTAATTTAGTAGATCAAAAAGCCTAGAGTATTGATGGCAACCTAGTTCTATCTTGAACTAGGTAATTACTAGGTAATCTAGTTTCACTCTCTTAACTAGGTCTTACTTCGAACAAAAACCACGTTAAACTAGATACTCGTCCATTTGCTGCATTTAAGACATTTTTAATGGATTTGAAAATTGAAATCAACGAATTTTCTTTTTCGAGAGCATTTTTACTATGGATATATATTTACCCTGTTTTTCATACTAGGTAGATACCAACTTTTTTGAACCAGGGACTTGATACATTTTTTAAATACCTAGTTGAAAAGTAGGTAAATTTACCCGTTTTACCTAGTAAATCAACTAGGTAAACATTCAAATATGAAACCCAGTCAAAGTACTTTGAAAATAAATTCGGTGAACGGGGTTACAGGGCTGGGCAATTTGATTCCACGATTCGAAGCACAGATTATTTGAATCAATCGTGAATCGGCCACAGGAACAAAAATTCGCCAAATGAAGTAGAATTTTTCATTTTTAACGATAAAATGCAATCGATTTTGGGCCAAATTTGACCAAAGTCGATTGTATTTTGTCGTTGAAATGAAAATTACCGCCCCTGGACCGGAGTGTAATGGAAATTGCGTCGCTTCTAAGTCTGTTTAAGCTAATATTTGTAATTCGTAACTGCGAAATTCTTAATTATCAGGAAGGAGACAATAATGGTAATAATAAAAATAGGGTATTTGTTATATTTATGGAATCAGCGATTCGACCCGATTCGAAAAAATTATCCGAATCAGATTCGAATTAGGAATGGTTCGAATTTGCCCAGCCCTACAGTGGGCTACTTTTAACTAGATTTGCCAACAGTAATAGGAGTTCGTCATTCAGATCAAATATGGTGATAGCAACGTTATCTAGGAAGGGGGCTGAGCACTTCAATTCGGGATTGGGTCCAGTGGGGTATTTATAGTGTTGAAGAGCAGGAGGGAAAGTGGGGAACGTTTGAAAAAAAAAAGAAATCAAATTATGACGTCATAATAGACTTCGCAAAAAGTGCGTTTATTGTATATCGCTGTGAAACATAACAAAAGTCGCGCCGGAGGCATGAACATTTTTTTATAAAATCGATTTCAGCGCCTAAAATAGCCTGAATAAGTTTTAATATCGTATGCGCGCCGAAGCCGCGCGATAAATTTGGAAAATTTCGTACGTTTGAAAGCACTTAAATGTTCATTTTAGATTTTTCCAGTCGGCGAGTAGGGCCATAGCACCATGCCCCCTCCCCCTAAATACGCTAGGGACTGGGACGATAATCAGACCAAATTATTCGGGTCAATAGGTAGGCTAAGCAATTCCATTTGGTGATTTCGATGACACAAAGCGCAAATTTTTCAAATAAACCGGCGAGTCGGTCACATGCAGGGATCGTGCAGTATAATTCGATAATTCTAATCGATTCGAAGCACTGATATTCGATTTATTGGTGAATGGCTCATGGGAACAAAAAAAGCTACAAGGTTTGGAAGGTTGATTTTTAACGACAGAATGCGGTCGAATTGTGTCAAAATCGATTGTATTTTGTCGCTAAAAAATGGACATTTTGACTCTCAGACGGAGTGCAAGTAAATAATAAACTGTTTCCAAATCTGTCGAAACAAAAATAATCTTCTGAGCGCTTCAAGTCGTAGGTTCCATTTCACTTTATATTTTTCATCTCACTTTTTATAGCCACTTCTTAGAGTGGATCACCCTGTCTAAAGGCCCTGTGACGGCGGCCACTTATAGACGGACATGGTTACAATTACTGGAAAGATATCATCTTTACCTGTTCGGATTAATCCACCCAAGTTATTACACCCTGTGTTGAGTGGTGGGCTTAGATAAGCGAGCCGGATTCGGCGGGGCTCGAACCCGAGATATTCCAACTGCGATGCCAAAATGCTTAACCACTAGGCCATCGCGCCTGATTTTGAGTTTTTATCGCTTATTGTTTAGGATTTTGTATCAACTCTTCGTCATACAATTCCTCTCTCAATCTCACTCACTTCTCTATCCCACTCCTATCTAAAAAAAAAGAATTCAAACTTTTTACCCTCGGCAAGTTTCCGTCATGTCCATAGGCAGGTGGTGGTGCTGGGTAAGACATGCTTGTATCTTAGAAATGGTGGATGATCTTTGTGTTGACAAATACCCGTATTTCCCGTATTGTTTGAGATTATGAAACAGACCCCAATCATCCATATTAATTAAATTGAGTAAAAGGTTAGAAAAACAAAATGTAGTGAATTAATGAGTGATAATGAAAATGGCAAGTAGGGCTGGGCAAAACCGAATCATTTGAAATTCGTATCTAATTCGAATAATTTGTTCGATTCGGATCGAATCACTAATTCTACGTAAATAAAATATATCCAAATTTTACTATTACAACTTGCCTCCATCATGCTTATCAAGAAATTGATAGTTTATAGTGTTTTTCAATTTACACTACATAGTCTAAGATTAACAATTTTCATATTTCAACGGCAAAATACTATCGATTTTGGTCAAATTTGACCGAAATCAATAGCATTTCGTCGTTAAAAATGAAAATTTTTATTTTAACAAGTTTGTGCTCCTATGAACGATTCACGATTGATTCGAATAAATCTTGCTTCGATTTGCCGAAATTGCCCGGCGCCACTGGCAGGCGTTACTTCTGGCTTTGCTTAAAGCGAACTTTGATAAAAAAAAAAAAAAAAAAAAGCAGGGAAACAGCTAATATTTTTGCAATTCCAGGTAGAATTATCTAGCTTACCTAGTGTACCTAGTGTACCTAATTTTCCTCAAAAGTACTTTTACTCGGTTTAACTGCTATCGAGTTTCTGTTTTGAGGTTTCATCAAGTTGATTTACTAGGTAAATATGTGAATTTACCCAACTTTACCCTTTTTACCTAATTTTACTATTTAATTTTTACTTTTTACTCGATACTTGGTTTAAAAACGTAGGTATTTAATTTAAAAAGTAGGTAAATTATCATTCATTGTGTAAATATTTTTAAAGTAGACATTTCGATGATTTCCTTCTTTGCGTCTATTGAAAAGCCCTTAAATGCGAAAAAAACGATTTCCTAGTTTACCTGGGTTTCAATCTAGGTACTACCTTGGAAGTCTAACTAGGTTACGTAGTTATATTTTACGTAGTTTTCTAGTAAGTTCGTTTTACTTCATCTAGTTTAAGCAAAAAATTAGGTTGCCAGCATTTAGAAACAATTAATATTTTGTCATTCCAGGTCGAAAGTAAATAAATAATAAATAATAATAATTTTTTAATAATCTTTTACATCAATTTTTTAGATAACCTATTAAACTTTCTGCCTAGTGTTTTACCTAATGGATTTACTTGGTATAATATTGAGAAAACTTAACAGGGTATTTAGTTAGTGAGGTTGCAAGGCGCCCAATAATTGGAATTATTTTAGATATTTGAATTGAAAATATTTGAAATTTCGCCTATTTGGGTTGGGGCCAAAGTACTACCTAGGCATGAACATGAAACTAGGGTGAATATTGATACTTCGCCTATTTTTATTTTATAGCAACGACTAGAAAACGAGAAAATACGTCACATTTCGCTTATCCAGTTCAGTTTCTCTCAATTTACAAAAAAATGCAAAATACGAAATATACTCTAAATTTATAGTTTATGAAATATTTGACAACATTTGCCAAATATATCACTACAATTTCCCTTGTTTTATAGAAAACATATAGAACATTATAGAACAAGATAATAAGTCTACTTCAGAAGTCTTTTATTAAAAAAATTTCTATTTCGATCTTCAGAAAACCTCTGTTTATATAAAAAACACTGCAGATTATTTCACTCATTCCATACAATTTTCATTATTTACTCAAAGAAAGCGAAATGCGAAAAAGACCCAAATATTTATATAAAAATTGTCTAAATATTGATATCTATTCACGTCACAAAAAATTTCGTAATCAGGATATTTAAACAAAATTCTAAATGTTCTTTCCTTTAGTGCATTTTTTCTTATATTATGGAAAAAGGGGCATTATATTACACAGAAGTCCTGCATAGGGCTGGGCGAAACCGAATCATTTGGAATTCGATTCTGATTCGAATAATTTTTTTATAATCGGATCGAATCACTATTTTGTTTGTAAAAAACAAATATCCCATTTTACTATTATAACTTGTCCCCATTTTGAAAGTAAAGAAATTTATGGCTTGTAGTGTGTTTCCGATTCACACTAAGAGCAATAATTTTTATATTTTAACGACGAAATATAATCGATTTTGGTCAAATTTGACCAAAATCGATTGCATTTCGTTGTTGAAAATGTAAACCCTAGTTCACTTAACAAGTTCTTGTTTGTATGAACGATTCAGGATTGATTCGAATTAATCGTGCTTCGAATCGATCCGAATCGCGGAATCGAATTGCCCAGCTCTAGTCCTTCACTGCTCTATTACACTCGAATGTATCATAAAAAAATTATTTAAATTTTATGAAAATTTATACTTGTGTCGATGCAAAAGAGAAAATTCAGTTATTCGAGTATTTTTTAAAAAGAATGGATAAGTTTTTGTTCCTTCGAAGTCACTTATTCTATTCTTTTCATAGAAAATGACAAGGATGCGAAATATACTCCAAACGTTCTTTATAATGCCTATTTGAACTTCATAAACAGGTAATGCCCGATATCTTTTAGTTTTTAGATTATTCGAAAAATATGAAATTTTCTCAATAGGTTTCTATTACCTTTTTACTTTATTTACTTTTTCTATGGCCACTCTTTGGAGTGAATCAGCCTGACCAAGGTCCTGTACTGGAAGCCACTTATAGACGGACAGATTAGTGTTATTTGAAAGATAAGATCTTTACTCAGAAGTACACTAGAAGGTGAATTTGAATTTACTAAAAAAATTATTATATAATGCCAAAAAGACATTTTTTGAGAATATTTGGGATTTAAAAAATAAATGCTAAATGCTAAATTCTCGCTTCTCCAATGCAATATTTTCTTTTTTCTATTTTATAGAAAACGAACTAAACACACTCTACGTTTCTCTAAAAGCTCTATTTTAACTGTAAAAAATATAGCACTGTTCATCTCTTTTTCCAAAAATATATATTGGGATAAATATAAATATCTTAACACACCAATTATCGTGAATCGAAATAATGTCAATAAAATTTGCGTGCCAGGTAGGTAGGTAACCTTCAATAGAGTTAATGATTTGCAAGTTTCTCAAATCGAAAAAAAATTATCAAAGTATATTCAGCCAAATATGTGCCACTGATGAACCGCGTCGATTAGACGCGATTCATCTGTGGCCCATGCTCGGTAAAATAAAATAAAATTGCTGATTGAGGCTCACGTCACAATTTGGTATTTTGTGGTCAATGCCTTATCTAGAAGGCTTCAGAATCTCCCTGCGAACACACTTCCTGCGTGCAGTATGGGCGACTAAAAGAATTAAAATAGCGGTAGACGGGTGTATCTACACCCAGGAAAGATAACACCCATTGCGCTTTACTGTAGCAGTTCGTTTTTTGGTGGTTTTTGTTCGATGAGAGCGCAGTCGTTTTGCATTTATTTTTATAAATTGAAATTCACGGTGAGGCCCAGAAGCGGCGTCTGAAAATAAAACAAATTTGGGACTATTAATATTGAAAATTACTACTATAACTCTATAACCATGGTAAAGTGCAATGAGTGGCATCTGCCCCGTCCAGCAGTAAATTATCATTCGGTTTAAATTTCAATCCTGCTTTGAATGAATGTGAAGTTACCAAGGGAACACTCCTAACCCACGTTTTAAATCACTCATTTAAATTTCGAAGCACGAGGTATGGGAGTGTGCCTACAATGTCAAAAACGCCGTTCAGACTTTTGGAAAAAACTTTTGGAAAGAACATATAAATGATAAACAATTCGGAGAATATAGATGAAACTTTGCCATAAACGCAAACAAATACTGGAACTGGGGGCGGGGGTACCAGTACCTCCCAAAATGTCCAAATTTGACTACAGTCACTATGCGGAAGACATCTTAAAGTACTCATAATTTGTATAATCTTTTTCATTAAATATTAATGCACATCGCCAAAAACATTTCACGTGATTTCAAAAATAATAGAAAGTACGCAATAAAACTGAAATACAGAGATTTTCCATAGGCACTTCTTGTGGGTACAATGGTTTTGCGTTCTCATCGAAGCAACTATAGCAGCAACTATACAGACGGAGTCAGAAGGAAGATGTGGGTGCAGTAGTCTGGTGGTTTTCACGTTGGAATCACAGATTGAAAATCTCGGAAAGTCCGGGTCGTTCATCCATTCCAGCCGCCCAACCCAGTGCGTAATAACTTGGTAGGCTCGGATGGACAGGAAAATTTTCAACATTCCAGCCCTGTAGATACGGGCTTTAGAATAGTCCTGACGTATTTCCTGCGTATCGTAAGAGGCGACAAAAATGAAACAAAGAAGTGGTAGATGGTTTCACCATCAACGGTTTAGTTCCGTTCGAAATGTTCTCCGTTTAGAGTGCAGTTGCTGGTGCTATATCTTTTAGTAGCTCTTTGCTATCAAGTGGTGGTTAGTTGATTCCTTTTATGCACTGATTCCGACTTTACTCAGTGTGAATTTCAATAAAAAAAAAAAAAACAATGCAACAAACCCTGTTCGACTGTACAGTATACATCGCTATGTTACAGAGCTTTGATCAGGATGATTCACTCAGGTGAGTGACTGTTAAAAAATATTTTCAAAAACTTCTTGTGAAACATGAGTCACTGATGGATCGCGCCGCCAAGGCGCGGTCCATCAGTGCCTCGTGTTTGAAAAATTTAATTACTTCTGCAAGTTGATTTTCAATTTTTCTTCTATCATGCATGATCCATACATCATCCGTTTATTTATCAAATTTCGCGAAATATGAACTAAATCTATCGCTTATGAAATTATGTGGTAATACGTTACTGGGAACTGTTTGCTAAGTGATTACAGTTCTTGTTCCTCGACCTTGTGCTTGTATAAAAAGTCAATAATCGGGCGAGATTAGCGCACATAACATTTTTTTTTTATATAGCCTCTTCTTAGAGTGGAGTGGCCACTTATAGACGGGCAGGGTTACGTTGCTGGAAAGATATGATCTCTTCCTGTTCGGCTTAGCCTACCCAAGTTATGACACCCTGGTTTTAGTGGTGGGCATGGATATGCGGGCCGAACTCGCCGGGACTCGAACCCGAGCTCTTTACCCTTCGATGCCAACATGGGTAACCACTGGGCCTTTATTTCAAATTATGCAATTAACTCTGTTTAACTTATACTTAGTTCGTTTAAGCTCAATAATATCACTAGTAAAATTACTATAAAAAATAACAATTTTTATTTTGCGACATTTTTTATTGCAATATATAGGTAGATCAAGTTAACCTAACTCTGTAGGTGTTAGAAGGTTTTACCATCGTCCAGGGCAGATACCACTCACCGCACTTTACCACAGCAGTTCTGTTCTGTTTGAAATGTTTTCCGCTTAGAGTGCAGTTGCTGGTACCATATTTTCTAGTAGTAGTTCTTTGCTCTATGGTGGCCGTTAGTTGGTTCCTTGTAGTCACTGCTTCCGGGCTTGCTTTGAGCGAACTTTAAAAAAAAACCCACCGAGTGATGGAGAAAAACCTAACAGCACTCTGGTCGTTTTCTTTTGAGTTTGATCAAATTAAAATTTTCATTAACATTCTTTGATTTGTTTATTTTTATCCGAATATCGAATCATGCATTTCGAATCGAATCCTATTCGATCAAAAATTTTAAGACTAATGGATTTTAGATTCATTCATTTTTATATCGAATATCGAATCATGTATTCCGAATCGAACTCATCAAAAATAAGTCGATCACAGAATTTTAAGGCTAATGCTTTTTAGATTCATGCATTTTATATCGAATATCGAATCATATTTTTCGAATCGAACCCATCGAATTTAAGTCGATCACAGAATTTTAAGATTGTTTTTTAGATTCAGGTATTTTTATATCGAATATCGAATCATATTTTTCGAATAGAACCCATCGAATTTAAGTCGATCACAGAATTTCAAGATTGTTTTCTAGATTCCTGTATTTTATATCCAATATCGAATCATGTTTTTCGAATCGAACCCATCGAATTTAAGTCGATCACAGAATTTTAAGACTGTTTTCTAGATTCCTGTATTTTATATCGAATATCGAATCATGTTTTTCGAATCGAATCACACCGAATCTTATTGGATCACAAAATTTTAAGGCTAATGCTTTTAGATTCATTTGTTTTTATATCGAATATGGAGTAAATATTTTTCGAATCGAACCCAACGAATTTAAGTCGATCACAGAATTTTAAGATTGTTTTTTAGAATCATGTTTTTCGAATCGAATCACAACCGAATCTTATTCGATCACAAAGTTTTAATGCTAATGGTTTTTAGATCCATTGGTTTTTTATATCGAATATCGAGTAAATATTTTTCGAATCGAACCTAATCGAATTTAGATCGAGCAGGAAAAAAGCAAAACAAATCGAATTGAAGTGCCAAAGCATAGATTTTTTTTAGCGAAAGACTCCTTTTTCTGATGTTTCGGAACGAAATAAAAATTTGAATTTTTTTTTTACAAAATTACCCAAAATATTCTCTCAAGCATTTTTTATATCCAACTGTCAATTTTACCTTTTTCATCACCTGTAAGTACGGCTGGGCAATTCAGAATATAAAGGTCTAGTGTTTTACCGTTTGTATTTCAAGTTAAAGATCTCGAATTCGAGTCCGTTAAGTCCGACTTTCCAATTTGTTCCGACTACTCAACTTGTCGAGTATGATAGCCTAGCCGGTTGTCATGTTGGCACCGGACCGTCCCTTCAACTCGGAGTCGTGAGTCCTTTTCACACCTCTCAACCAAGGGTGATTTGAAGATATTTACAATAACAACTTTTTTCATTGAAATTCACTCTGAACAAGACCGGACAAGACCGGCCTGAAAGGAACTAACTAACGGCCACTAAATAGCAAAGAGCTACGCAAAGATGTAGTACCAGCAATTGCCCTCTAAGCGGAAAAATTTCAAACAGAACTGAGCCACCATGGTAAAGTGCAGTGAGTGTCATCTGTCCTACTACTTCTTTGCGATAAATTTGCGATAAAGCTTCATTCATTTATGGCTCATGTATGAGTGAACCAAACTGTTAATTTTTTTCACAGTATTTGGTATTTATGCTGTCAACTTTTTCAGCTCTGTAGTTACGGTGTTTAGAATTAGAATAGTTCTAATGTATTTCCTGCGTGGCGTAAGAGGCGACTAAAAGGAAGCAGAGAGGTGGTAGATAATTTTATCACCACCCGTGGCAGATACCACTTATTGCACTTTACTGTGGTGGTTTAGTTCTGTATGGAATGTTTTCCGCTTAGTGTGTAGTAGCTCTCTGTCTATTGAGTGGTCATCAGTTTTCAGTCGTCATCACATTTTCGGCGCTGCTTTTGGCCGTGCTTGGAGCGAACTTCTATAAAAAACTGTTGTATAATATGCAAAAAAATCCTGATTGGGTTTTGACTAGGGCTGGGCGAAACCAAATCTTCTGGAATTAGATTCTGATTCAGATAATTTTTCGAATGGGACCAAATCATCTGTTACATGTATATAATAAATATACCCTTTTTACTATTACGAGGAACGGTAGATGGTTTTACCATTGCCCTGGGCGGATACCACTCACTGCACTTTAGCATGGTGGTTCCGTTCCGTTTTGGATGATTTTTGTTTTGAGTGCAGTTGTGGGTACCACATCTTTTAGTAGCTCTCTGCTATTAAGTGGTCGTTAGTTGGTTCCTTTTAGGTATTGCTTCTGGATTACCTAGTTCACCTGGTTTCTAATCTGGGTACCAGGTTATTTTGAACAAAAAAACTAGGTTACCTAGTAATACTCTAACTAGTTCTGAAATATTTTTTTACTCTACTTAGTTTAAGAAAAAATTGGTTGTCGTCACTGGTCCATAACGGGTGATCAGATTTAGACCATGAAAAATTTAGACCAGATTTAGACCATTTTTTGAAATTTTGGTGCCATATTGCTAGCTTTTTTACCCCAATTTAGGAGAGGAAAATGCAAATTATTTCCTCTCCTTTTATTTACCAAAATGAATATCTCTGAGAATGCGACCGGTCCTTTTTCAAAATAACACTGCGAGAAACTACTGTGACAAAACTACAGTAAATTCAAGGTATATTTGCAGTAATTGTGTATTTCTAAAACTCGGAATCGCCTCGTTGAAGTGATTAAAACGTAGTAAATCTTAACCGGTCAACGCGCGTCCCTAACGGTTTAAGAAAACCACCTGTAAACGACCGGGTCGTCACCTTTAACGAAAGACGGGGTCACTAATTAACTGACTCCTAATAAAATCTGACTCCCATCTAGGGCTGGGCAATTCGATTCGATGATTCGAATCGATTCGAAGCACAATATATTCGAAGCAATCGCGAATCGTTCATAGGAACAAAAACTTGTTATATGAACTAGGATTTCCATTTTTAACGACGAAATGCAATTGATTTGAGTCAAATCCGACTAAAATCGATTATATTTTGTCGTTAAAATAGGACAAATCGTTGCTCTTAGTGTGAATTGAAAATACACTATAAGCTGTAAGTTTCTCCGTTTTCACGACGGGGAAAAGTTATAATAGTAAAAATGGGATATTTGTTATACAGAATTAGTGATTCGATCCGATTCGAAAAAAATTTTCGAATAAGATTCGAATTCCGTGTGATTCGGTTTTGCCCAGTCCTACTCCCATCAGAACTCATAAAAACCTGGAAGTTTAGATGCGTATTCAATTAGGGACATCTGTTTAATCGTTAAATAAACAGTGAATTGAAAGAATATTTGTAGGTTAAGATATATTTATTGCTTTATTCAAATAATACGGTAATATTGAATTATTAGATAAGGAAAATATCGCAAGAATAAAAGATGCAGTTTAACTGAAATTGAAATATATCATATCGCTATGACGTAGGTTCTATCAGTTACTAAACTTCCAATCAGTTAAGAGCAAGCAAGTCTTGACTAAGAAGAATTTTTTTTTGTAATTTTGGTGCCATATCTTTTGCTAGCTTTTTTACCCCAATTTACGATAGAAAAATGCAAAATATTTGCACCTTCCTATTTTTATAAATATATTTTTTTAATTTAAATTTACTCTGAGCAAGGCCGGAAGCAGCTCCCAAAAATAACCAGTCAATAGCAAAGAGCTACTAAAAGATATAGTACCAGTAACTGCACTCTAAACGGAAAACATCCCAAACGGAACTGAACCGTCATGGTAAAGTGCAGTGAGTGGTACCTGCCATGGGAGATGGGAAAACCATCTACCACTTCTTTGCTTCCTTTTAATCGCCCTTTACGACACACAGGAAATACGTTAGGACTTTACTAAAGCCGGTATCTATAGGGCCTTTTTTAAAAGAACACTGCGAGATAAGGTACACTGTGACGAAAGTACAGTAAATTCAAGGTTTATTCGCAGTAATCGTATATTTCTGAAATCACTATGTTATTGAGATTTATGCTAAGTATGAGGTGTTCTTGTTCGGCACGTTCCGCCAAAAGTCCATAGTTGGATAGAAAAATTTTATCATATAGTTTTATTTTTACGTCATTGAGTAAAAGTACCGTTAAAGAACAGCGAATTTACTGTATATTTGTTACAGTGGGAGAATGGGAATAATAGGAAAACACGCACATATATAAATGTAAATATAAATATAAAGGGAAAACATTTCTACAGAAACATCTATCATCGGGTGATCGCAAAAGGGTCTCAAAATTGCTTCAAAACGTGGATAGTTCTAATATTTTGCGCTCATCTTCGGCGCACAGCAGTAATTGCACATAATTAGCTTGTGACAAATTTTTTCCCTTGGTTGTGGCTAGGGCTGGGCAAATCCGAATCATTTGGAATTCGAATCTGATTTGAATAATTTTTTCGAATCGGAGCGAATCACTAATTCCGTGTTAATAAGAAATGTCCCATTTTTACTATTACAACTTGTTTCCATCATTGATATCAAGAAATTGATAGTTTATAGTGTTTTTTTTTCAATTCACACTACATTGTCTGAGAACAACAAGTTACATATTTAAACGGCAAAATGCTATCGATTTTGGTCAAATTTGATTTGCATTTTGTCGTTAAAAATGAAGATTCTAGTTTATTTAGCAAGTTTTTGTTCTTATGAACGATTCATGATTGATTCGAATAAATTGTGCTTCGAATCGATTCGAATCACCGAATCGAATTGCCCAGCCCTAGTTGTAGCATCCATTTGACTTAATAATTTGACCTCTGAAAAATTTTAAATCTTACCACTCTCATTTCAAGGTTCTAACTATACACTGGAAACACCCTGGAAGAGTCGTTAGATTCCGTCCTAATGAAAAATTTCATTTTATCAAGCATGGGCCACAGATGAACCGTGCTCGCAATTTGGAAAATTCTATTAGACACCGATATGTCATGATGAGAGGCTCTGGTGAAAAAAATTGATTTATTCACAGCAAAACGGGTTGAATGTTTTAAAATAAACAAAAAGTATGACTTTCCAAAAATTGCATTTTTGCATAAACTGAGTTCTGACTATGAAAAATTTTATTCAAAAAGAAAAATTTTTGACTTGAGGCCAATTTTTGACATTTTCCAAGTTTTAAATCAGTTCGAGGGAATGTGCTAATTTATTGACTGGCAAAGTCTTAAATACTCTGTTTTGTTACGTGAGGGACACTGATGGGTAGGGCTTGGCAAAACGAATCATTTAGAATTCGAATTTTATCCGAATAATTTATTCGAATCCGATCGAATCATAAATTGTATGTAAATAGCAAATATCCTATTTTTAGTATTACAACTTGTCTTCATTGTGAAAATAAAAGAAAATGTATCGTTTATAATGTATTCGTTTCAGTTCGTTTAGTAAGTTTTTGTTCCTATGAACGATTCACGATGGAATCGAATCATTTTTTCACCACGGAATCGAATTGTCCAGCTCTAATGGGTGGGGCTTGGCAAAACGAATCATTTGGAATTCGAATTTGATTTGAACAATTTTTTCGAATCGGATCGAATAGTTGATTCCAAAAAATAACATTTTCATTTTTACTATCACTATTATTGACTCCATTAAGCAATTTACAGTTACGAATATCAGTTTAAACAAACTTAAAAGCGGTGCAATTTCAATCCCACAAATTTGCTAAATGAAAGGGAAATTTTCATTTTAACGAAAAAATACAATCGATTTTTTGACCCAAATCGATTGCATTTTATCGTTAATAATAAAATATTCCCTTTCATATGGCAAATTTTTGTTCCTATGACAGAGTCACGATTGATGCGAATAATCTGTGCTTCGAATCGATTTGATTCCCCGAATCGAATTCCCAGCAGATGGGTTGTGCTGATATGGCGCGTTCTATCAATGTTTCATAATTTACAAAATAAATTACGCGATTCTAATAAATTCGAAGCACAAATTATTCGAATCAGCCGTAGATATGTCTTACCAATCAGGAATTTCATTTTCCAAATCATACGCCACAGAAAAAGAAGAAGAAGAAGCGCTTCGCGGGTAGCTGTAACATAGAACAGATGCGCAGTCACTACAAAGGTTTTTGGCCAACGGTTGTTGGGTATAAGCCCTATAGGTTCGCATACTGGCCATAGCAAATAATCCGACCCCCCCCCCCCCCCCCCCCCCCCCCCCCCCCCCCCCAAACAAAACGCCACAGAATGTTTGCGCCTTGACGGCGCATTCCATCAGTGTCCCATGCATAGCAAAATATTACTTTAACGATGTGAAATTTTCAAATTTTATGGAAAAAAATACAAACTATACATTCAATATTTTGGTATTTGAGCAAATAACGAAGGTAAAAACGGGTCATATGTTATTAAAGCAGATTTAGTGATTCGATTCGAAAAATATATCCGAATTATATTCGAATTCTAAATGCTTCGCAGCCTTATTCGTGGCCTACCAAATACGCTCGTGCTAATGTCATATACACCTTCTATCGGCACAGATAGCAATACATAGTGTTTCCACACCGGTCGCACTTCTTGTAGTCAACGAGGGTGCACAATATCCACATCGGCGGGGACGGTAAAAGCAGAAAGAAAAGGAGCCAATGAGTTTTTTTGTCCATAAAATCTCGCCTGAAAAAAGAGAATTTTGTTATTTTGGCTACTGAATATGGTGGGTGTATCATTATAATATAAGGGGTTGAGAATCTTTGAGAAAAATTGCCATTTTGACATTTTGTTAGGGAATTGGAAGTTGCGCGTGGAATTTCCTTCGGAGTGAAATCACATGAAAAAGCAATTTTTGTTATCGATAACCTGAATATTAATTTCTTAGAGAATGTTTTGTTTTTTTTTGCTGTGAGAATTTAACCTTAAAATGCCTTCCGAAAAAGCTTCATTTTAAATGTTTGCTGAAAAAAGCTTTGTACATAAAAAAAATATGAAGGTGGCTGGGTCTAAAGGTGTATTGTAGAAATATAATGAAAATGATTTCGTTTTTCGTTCGTAATTAAATTGATCCAATTTGCAATGAAATCGTGACCATGCTGCAGACTAAGATCAAATATAAGCAGTTAAGAATAGGGTTGGGCAAAACGGATTCATTTGGAATTCGAATCTGATTCGAATATTTTTTTCGAATCGGATTGAATCGTTGATTTTATAAAAATAAGGAATATCCCATTTTTACTATTACTATTTTAGTCGCCATTATGATAATTAGGAAATATACTGTTACGAATTACAAATATTAGCATGAACTGACTTCAAGGCGATGTATTTTCATTTCAACGTCGAAATACAATCGATTTTGGTAAATTTGACCAAAATCGATTATATTTTGTCGTTAAAATATGAAAATTGTTGCTTCTCGACAAGGAGTGTGAATTGGATATACACTATAAACTATCAATTTATTGATTTTCACAATGTAGACATATTTTAATTGTAAAAATGGGATATTTCTTTTTCATTCGAAAAAATATCAAATTCGAATTCCAAATAATTCAGTTTTGTCCAGTCCTACTTCTAGGCTTTCCTCTCGCGAAAACAGAAATAAATTCTCACCCTATTACCTTAAATATTCACCTACTTGCATTTCGGGCATCTATCTTTGTGTGGGGGTATGATTCGGTCTTCCACGTCTGCGTTGTTTGAAATCACGATTGTGTATGTTCGATGTTCTGGTTTTGCTGAACTACAAGGATGCAAGACATTTCTTTATGGAAGTGCACTCCAGGCACGCACGAAAAAGCAATTTTTTACTTAGAAAAGGGGGATCAAACACGGTTTGTTAGGTATGAGCCACTGATGAATCACACAAAATAGGCGCGGTCCAACTGTGGCTCATGCCTGACAAAATAAAATTTCTGACTGGCTTAAAACATCTAACAAAGGCCAAGGGGAGGAAGGAATTTATTTTCTTTAAAATTGGAAAACTCGGTAGGTGATTAGCAATTGACAGATACTACCACTCACTGCACTCTGTAGCGGTTCAGTTCAGCATAAAATGCAGTTAGTTTATTCGTTCTATCGCGCTTAACCTACTGAGCCACCGAGTCGGGCGATTATAACTCATTCCCTGTCGTAAAATTCGGTTTTAGGGAAACAAAGAACTGTTAGATAGTGTCACATTCGCCCATGAAAAAAGGTCACTGCACTTCATTATATTGGCTCATTTGGGCATAGACTGTTTTCTTCTTAGCACAATCAATGTGTCGGTTGCACATAAAAGTAATATAAAAAATATAAATTAAACAAAATCGTGAATCGACGATTTGTACGCAAATGAATATCGATAAAAAAACCCTGAAATAAAAATTTTTGAAATAAAAATAGAAGTTTACCCTGAGGAGCATGTTGTGGTGCTTGGACATACACGGGTTGTGGCTGCTGGACTACAACAGGGGGTTGAGGTTGTTGGACGATGATCTGTTGTGGTGCCGGAGCCTGGGAACAAAAAAAAACATGATCCAGTGAGCCACAAGTGGTACACCTTCACAGCGCCATATTTAGAAAACTTTCTGAGTTCAATTTATAACTCTATAATGGGCGCCTCACGGTACAAAATCATATTTCGAAAAAAGAGAGTTTGTTGCATATAACGATAAAACATACCCAAAACCGCACAGTAGGCTTGAAACATTGAAAAAATGCTTCCGAAAACTAAAATAAGCCAAATATGTGCAAACGCTACGCTAGTGCAATACGCCTGTGTGCCCACACATTCTTGTGAACCATCAGCTACAACGTTAATTAGCCAAAGAACAACAAAGCGAAAAAGTGTAAGAAACAGCAATGATTAGACGGAACGCGATATCTACCGAGCCCATTATGACAACAGCGTTTTCTCGTGGGGATTACCAGACACGAAGACTGCTTATTTGGCTCGGTAATTTCAATCCGTAAAAGTATTCGACCTGAACTGCACACCGATCTTATCGACGCCATCCATCGTTGACTAGAACTGCGAAATTCGATTCGGTGATTCGAATCGATTCGAAGTACGATTTATTCGATTCAATTGTGAATCGTACATAGGAATAAAAACTTGTTAAATGAACTAGGATTTTCATTTTTAAAGACGAAATGCGATCGATTTTGGCCAAATTTGTCCAAAATCGAATATATTTCGTCGTTAAAATATGAAAATCGTTGCTCTTAGTGTGAATCGAAAATACACTAAAAACTATAATTTTCTTTATTTTCGCAATGGGGACGAGTTATAATAGTAAAAATGGGATATTTGTTATTTCCAAATAACTAGCGATTCGATCCGATTCGAAAATATTATTCGAATTCGATTCGAATCCAAAAGGATTCGGTTTTGCCCAGCCCTATCAGTGACTCACACTTAACAACAGATGTTTACCCATCAAAATTTTTCTATTGGTTGAGCTCTACTTGTGTTGCGTGCGAATTCAACGTGGAATGTTCATTTATACGGAAGGCCACAATACACATGAAGTTGTCTTACCGATGCGTTGTACCGATGCGTGTTCATATGCCTACAAAGCACAAACGCACGCAACGAAACGGGTACTTTCCGTTGTCTTGCATAGCAAACCGTTCTGTTTCATTAGAAAACGTAAGGAACTGCATCCAGAGCATTGCGCTTGCGTAAGACGCAAGGGTAAAATAAAACAAACTTAGAAGAAACGCAACCTACGCAAACGTGTAGTGCGGCCTTTAGGATTGCTGGACACCTATAGATGATATTAAAACTACCGAGCTTTCACGCCCATCTTGGAATTTGTTAAAAGCACCAGTTAAGTTACCAAGCACCAAGCAAGTTAAGATGGATCACCTGGCCTACCTGGTTTTCTACTACTGAGCAGTTTTAAAAATAACACAAAGTTACCTAGTAATACTTCACCTAATGTGGAAATACTGTTGTTCTTTACCTAGTCTAAGCCAAACTAGGTTGCCAGTATTATAACAACCCACGGTTCAACTTACCGTAACTACCATTGGCTGAGCTGCTGCTGCTGCATAAACTGGCTGTACTTGGTTGGGAAGAGGTGCTGTCGGTTGAGCAGACATAAGTTGAGGCGCTGTATAAACCAGTTGACCAGGTTGTGCGTCCATTTTTGAAAAGTTTTATTGGCTTTATTAAAAACTGTTGAATGAGGTGTAGATGAAAAAAACATTACTGGTAGTTAAGTCTGGACAAAACCGAACCATTTGTAATTCGAATTTGATTCGAATATTTTTTTCGAATCGGATCGAATCACTGATTCTATGTAAATAACAAATATCCCATTTTTACTATTACAACTTGTCTCCATTGTGGAAATTAAGAAATTCTAGTCTATATTGTATTTTCACTTCACACACGCGCATGTCTAAGTGCAAAAAATTTCATATTTTGAAGGCAAAATATGATTTAATGTGGTCAAATATGACAAAAATCGATTGTATTTTATCCTTGAAAATGAAAATCCTAGGTCATTTAGCAAGTTTTTGTTCCTATGAACAATTCACGATTGATGCGAATATATTGCGCTTCGAATTGATCCGAATTACCGAATTGAATTGCCCAGCGCTAATGGTAGCCCTGCTTATTCTAGCCGGAAGTTCGATTCGGTGGCACAGTCGGTTAAGCGCTAACATATTGCCCAAATGGCCGATGGTTCCGATACTTGAACCGTTTCACCATCGAGCGTACACTTCAGCTAGGCACTTTACGCTGTTACACGGAACGGATTCTCAGTCACTACAAAGGCCAACGCCTAACTGCCGTTGGGTATAACCCCTCCGCAGATTTAAAAACAGGCGTAGAGCAACAACGAGAGGCAGCTGCACCGGGCTGCCGGTTCGTTGAGGGCGGGAGCCGGGGGAGCAACAGGAGTGTTATTTTGCGGCACAAAGATCACATTTTATGATTAGTTTTAGGAGCATTTGAAACAAGAGCAAAATTTAGAACGCGTCCGAGACTCATACATTTCATGGAATTCGCGTGATTTTTTTCGAATTATTTGCTATGGCCTGTCCGTGAACCTACCGGGCGGCTTATACCCAACAACTGCTGGGCACGGACAATTGTAGTGACTGTGTATCTGTTCTATGTTACAACTACCCGCGAAGTACGTGAAGTACGCGCGGTGGTGAAACGGTCAAGCATCGAACCATCGGCCTTTCGGTCAATACGAACGATTTTGGTAGATAATAACCATCAGTAAAGTACAACACAAATTCTATTTCTACTTTAAAATGCCTTTCCAACGAATTTGCTTTCAAAACCGCCCCCTGTTTTGGCGCACTCAATATAACTCTGCCTCGTTATCTGCTATGTAGGTACGGAATTCAACTCAGCCCATTCCACTCAACGTAACGTGTCGTGCAGGGCTGGGCAATTCAATCCGGTGATTCGAATCGATTTGAAGCATAATTAATTCGAATCAATCGTGGATCGTTCATAGGAATAAAAACTTGCTAAACAAAATGGAATTTTCATTTTTAACGACGAAATACAATCGATTTCGGTCAAATTTGACCAAATTCGAATATATTTCGTCGCTTAAAATTATAAATTGTTGCTCTTAGTGTGAATTGAAAATACACTGTAAACTGTAAATTTTTGCAGTTCAATGGGGGGGTGGCTGGGGGTCATGGTGCCAGTATTTTGAAGTAACTTTGTTATGTGGGAGGCTGCGGTTTCCGCTACAGCTCCAAGACCTTCCTTGGCAATTTAAGACGCCTCCAACGACACGCAGAAAATACGTTGAAGCTGATTTTTACAGAGCGTGCCTACAACCTTGTCCTACAATCGAATCATCATTTGAAATTGAAATGACACTCCAGAGTGATTTAACTCGGTGTAAAACAGTATCTATTTCTATAGCAACATTTTAACTATCTTAAGTATTTATCAATAAATTTTTGAGTTCCAGGTAAGTGTTCTTGTCATGTAACACTGTCAAAAAACACGTAAAATATTTTGTTTTTCGCTTGCAGAGGTAATCTAAGACTTTGTTCTCTTCAAAGATTCTAAATGTCCCAGTCAAAAAGTTTATTTTACCAAGCATGAGCCACACATAGGCCATGCCTCTGGCTGGAGCGTCATCGGAGGTGTAGCAAAATCTTTGAAACGGGAAGGTGAAATTAAAAAAAAGTCAAATTATACCGTCATAATGGACACCGCGGGCAGAATGTTTTTCGTTGGGGAACAGCGTTTATATTCTAGATTAGTATAAAATATCGCAAAAATCGCGAGGCGCAAAAATTTATTTTAAAAAGATTCCATGGCCTAAATTAAGCTAATTGAGCGCAATACCTTATTCGCACCCAAGGCGTGCAAAATTTTTTAAGATTTTCTTCGTTTTAAAGCACTTAAGGGTCGTTTTAGAATTTTTTCAGTCGGCGAGGGAGGGCCATGGCACCATGCCCCTCCCCCCTAAATACGCTAGTGGACGTAATTGTGAATATATTTTTACAACCATATAAGTCTGTGTAATTTAACATCGTTTTTAGTAGCAAATCAGTGTTGTGACGACGCCATAAATACTTTTTGTGAACGATGCCAAGAGTACTTGTGTAGTAGGTAGCGAACTTAACCGTGTTTACTGAAGTTGAGTGAAATGTGCTCCTTTGATAACTACATGATAACTTTTATTAAAATTTTGAAGTGAGGTGTACTTAACAAGTGATGAGTCAGTAGTATATTTTGTATATCACTCTTGAAACCACTCAATTCAAGGTGTAGCGACTTGGGTAGGCTCGACCGAAGTGGAAGTGGTGTTCGTATCGCAGGTTGAAGATCTCGGGTTCGAAACTCGGCGAGTCCGGCTCGCTTATCCATGCCCACCCCTCAACCCAGGGTGTAATAACTTGAGTAAGCTAAGCCGAATGGGAAAAGATTATATATTTCCAGTAATTGTGACCCTGTCCGTATACAAGTGAACGCAGTTACAGCGCCTCGGTCAGGGCGATCCACTCTGAGAAGTGACTATAAAAAAATCGTCAAAAAGGCATTTTAAAGTAGAAATATATTTTGAGTTGTACTTTACTGAAGGTTATAATCTGCCAAAATTTACCTGTTTGAATGTACTGAACAAATGATGAGACTCGGTTAGTAGCAAATAGATTGTTTCGTCACGTTTCAGCGTTTGAGACACTAATGAATCGCGCCGAAGGGGCGCGGTCCATCTTTATCTCATGCTTGACAAAATAAATATTCTGATTGGGAAGTTAATTCCACATAATACAAGAATATCTTGTCCATAGCCCCATGTGGTGAAAGTGGGGGCTGGGGGAAAGCAATAATTACGATGAAATTGCAAAAAGTAGCTCATTTTTGCGAGCCTTAAGCGTGAATTTACTTTTTACTCGCGGAAGACGCGCAAAAATTTCTTTGGTTGTTGTAATGCAAAAAATTTGTAAGACAAAACAGAACGAAAATATTACAATAGTCAATTGTGCGCTAAAGGCGCGCAAAAATTGTGTCAATTATAATAAAATTCTCTTCAACCTCACGGAAAAACAGGACGGGATTCGAACCTACGTCAGAACGATCAGCGATGCGTAGAATTGAGCGTAAACCCAACGCTTTACCGATTGAGCTAACAGAAACAAAAAATTTCACCGATGTTTACCGCTGAGCCTGCGTATCCATTAAATTTAGGTTAGAAGACCGATAAGAAACCAAACAGTAAAGACAACGATAAAAATCGATTCAAGCAAACATATATGACGGGACAATGTTTGCACTGATCAACCATTGAAAAAACGTCTATAGACCTTTTGCCAAGCGTGAGCCACTGATGGATCGCGCCGTCGAGGCGCGGTCCATCTGTGACTCATGCTTGACAAAACGATATTTATGGTTGTGCTATCTAATACTAATTATTACTAAATACTTGTACGTGGAACAAATCAAGCAGACTGGTTGTCAAGGAGATTAGCGACGGAAGGTGTCAAATCGTGGGGTGAGCAAATTCAAATTCAGAAGGAATAACGTGGGTCATCGCTTAGCGATTATACTTGGAGGAATGCAAGTAGGGTAGCGAAAACTAGGGCTGAGCAAAACCGAATCATTTAGAATACGAATCTGATTCGAATCATTAATTCTAAGTAAATAACAAATATCCCATTTTTAGTATTACAACTTGTCTCCATTGTGAAATTCGAGAAATTTATAGCTTATAATGTATTTTCAATTCACACGACAATTTTCATATTTTAACGACAAAATATAATCTATTTCAATCAAAATTGACCAAAATCGATTGAATTTTGTCGTTAAAAATGAAAATTTTATTTTGTTTAGCTAGTTTTTGTTTTCGATGAACGATTGCTTCGAATCGATTCGAATAACCGAACCGAATCGAAAAAGTTAAATTATAAATATCTTTATTTTGCACCGAAAATTGTTCGAAACCGTGAAAAATTTGTTATTTGGAGAATATTTGATCTTTTATTAATGGAGTTTTAAAATAATATTAAAAACTTGCGGCGAGCTTTTCCTCCTTTCTTAAATTTTGGAGCCGCGAAAGATTACTTGGCAAATATCATGCCGCTTATAATTTTTTGATTTCGATTTTTTAACTCTGAGCAACGCCGAAAGCAGTGACTAAAGGAAACCAACTAACGGCCACTTATAAGGAAAGGAGCTATTATAAGCTATATTACCAGCAACCGTATCTGCTTTGGGCGACGAAAAAAACATTTATATTTATTTAATTCTATTCTATTTCATACTTGCAGGTAATCCTATGATATAATTGAATATTTAGCCTTCAAAAATGGCAGCACAACTTGACCAACTGGTGTATCCAGAAACTCAGCCGATTGCACCTCTTCCCGACCAAGTACAACCAGCCTATGCACCAGCACCTCTTCCCAACCAAGTACAACCAGCTTATGCATCAGAACCTCCTTCCAACCAAGTACAACCAGCTTATGCACCAGAACCTACTTCCAACCAAGTACAACCAGCTTATGCACCAGCATCTCTTCCCAACCAAGTACAACCAGCTTATGCACCAGCATCTCTTCCCAACCAAGTACAACCAGCTTATGCATCAGAACCTCCTTCCAACCAAGTACAACCAGCTTATGCACCAGAACCTCCTTCCAACCAAGTACAACCACCTTATGCACCAGCATCTCTTCCCAACCAAGTACAACCAGCTTATGCACCAGCATCTCTTCCCAACCAAGTGCAACCAGCTTATGCACCAGCACCTCATCCCATGGTAGTTACGGTAAGTTAGAATGTCTGTTTTTTTAAATATGTTTTGTTAAGTATATTCCGCTCATGGACAAGTTCATCTGACGCTCATACGAATCTGGGCCGCTTTGGCAAGAGCAATGGCCTAGTATGGCCTGTATTGAAATTCACTCCAAGCAAGGCCGGAAGCAGTGCCAAAAAGGAACCAACTATCGGCCGATTGATAGCAAAGAGATACCGCAAGATGTAGTACCAGCAACCGCGCTCTAAACGGAAAACATTCCAAACGGAACTGAACCGCCATGGTAAAGTGCAGTGAATGGTATCTGCCCTGATGATGTGTGGAAGGATGGCACATCGCCTCTAATAGCTTATTTACACAAATATTAGTGAATTATTAGCAATAAATTTTCTTGTTTTCAATAAATTGTAATGATAAAAGTGGAACTTTTGCAGCATTGAACCTAATCCTGGGCAAAGCCGGAAAATTGAAAATTCCTATCTGATTCGTATAATGTTTCCACTCGGATCGATCCGAGTGGAAAAATTATACGAATCAGATCGTATTTCTCAATTATTCAGTTTTGCTCAGTCTTGGTTCAATACTGTTCCCACGTATAGTGTAGCTTACATTTTGTTCTGTTGGTCGGTAGATCTATAGATATATATGTATGTGGCTGTTAGCTGGTTTCTTTCAGGCGCGCTTCCAACTTTTTAAATGTGAATTTTAAGAAAAAAAACCTTTATTTTTGTTCTCCAGGCTCCAGCACCTCATCCCGTCATCGTCCAGCAACCCCAGCCCCCTGTTATATTGCAACAGCCGCAACCAGTGTACGCCCCAGCGCCACAACCCGCACCTGCATCAAAAGGTAAGGTAAAAAGCAGTGACAGGTGCTTTTGATATCATCTATAGTGCAGAGACCACTGATTGCGCTAAGATTGAAGTTACTGGTACTTTATCTCGTAATGGCTTTTTGTTAGTTGAGTGGTCGTTAGTCGGCTACTTTTAGGCGCTGCCTTCCTTTTTGGAGTGGACATCATGCCCAAGGCCATATGTCGGCGGCCACTTATAGATGGGCAGGGTTAGGGTTTTTTCATGTTTGGCTCAGCCTACCCAAGTTATTACATTCTCAGTGGAGTGTTGGGCATGGATTAACGAGTCGGATTCCCGCGACTCGAACCCGAGATAATCAACCTGCGATGCCAACATGTTAGCCCCCACTTTTATTATATCTCTCAGCTGAGTCGCTTCTCAGAAATATTACGACCATAAAATTTAATGATATATATCGCGTCCCTAGTGCCCTAAATGTGAGCTAAGCTATAAAGTGGGGCGTAACAGTATTTGTAGAGTTATCTACATAAGGATTCGCGATTCTCAGAAAACGAGGAAATAGGACCGACAGTTCCCTGCAAGTGCACGTTATCTTTGACGTCAATGCAGATGTGTTGTCTTTATATATATTATTAGGGCTGGGCAATTCGATTCCGTGATTCGAATCTATTCGACGCACGATTTATTCGAATCAGTCGCGAATCGTTTATAGGAACAGAATTTGTTAAATAAAAAAAGGTTTTTATTTTTAACGACAAAATGCAATCGATTTTGGTCAAATTTGTCCAAAATCGATTATATTTCGTCGTTAAAATATTAAAATTGTTGCTCTTTGTGTGAATTGAAAATACACTATAAACTATGAATTTCTTTATTTTAACGATGTGGACAAGTTATAACAGTAAAAATGTGATATTTGCTATATCCATGAAATGACTGATTCGATCCGATTCAAAAAGTTATTCGACTCAGATTCGAATTCCACATGATTCGGTTTTGCCCAGCTCTATATATTATATTAAATGTGTTTACAGTGTTTATATGTGTTTATAGAACAAATAATAGCAAAGCGTTTTTTTCTTCCCCTACGGTTGTTGGAAATAAGCTCTCTCGCTGATCCATCTGTGGTCCATCTGTGGCTCATGCTTGACAAATTAAAATTCCTGATCGGGATTAAACGTTTTTTAAAATGTTCTGGGAATGTGCGGGCACTAACGGATCTAGGAAAGGGGAACACTGGGCACGTGCCCCCCAAATAAAATTTCTGAAAAATTCGAAAAATTAACGTTTTTTTGCAATTTTATCTCTTTTTTGCTAATTTAGGAAGGCTGTCCCGACCCCCTTCCCTCCCCACAACCCCCCGCTTTCGTCGGCAGCGCTTTCAGCCTTGCTTTGAACGAATTTTAAAAGTGACGGCTAGTACTATATAGTTCTGCTCGGGGGCTTTCCATCAAATGACCTAACATAAAAATATTCGATTTCGTGAGGGCAATACGGACTAACTATTTATCCTTCTTCTATGCCCTTGTGTTAAAGGATCCTTATGCATTGAACGGTAGCGGTACAGTAGCAAGATTTACAATGAATAAATAGACAAAACAAAAGTCTTTCTTCACACTGGCATGAACTTCTGTCTGTGACATTTTGTCTGACCAAAGTTAGACTTGTTCAGACAAGCATTTTTAAAATGCTTGTCTGAGGAAGTCTGGCTTTGGTCAGATGAAAAGTTACAGAATAAAATTTGTATGAGAAGCAAGTAGGGCTGGGCGATTAGATGATTCGAATCGATTCGAAGCACAATATATTCGAATCAATCGTGAATTGTTCATAGGCTCGAATACTTACTAAATGAACTGGAATTTTAATTTTTAACGAAAAAAAGGCAATCGATTTTGGACAAATTTGACCAAAATCGATGATATCTGGTAGTTAAAATATGAAAATTGCTGCTCTTAGACATGGAGTGTGAATTGAATATACACTATAAAGTATAAATTTCTTGATTTTCAAAATGAAGACAAGTTGTAACTGTGAAAATAGTATATTTATTATTTACATCGAATTCGTGATTCGATCCGATTCAAAAAGTATTCGAATCAGATTCGAATTCCAAGCAAGGCTCTGATTTTGTCATAATTTAATACATATTTTTATACATGATAATCACACATAATATTTTTTTTATTTGTTATTGACAGTCCAGCAGACAATCATAATTGAGAATAATCGAAACCTAAATGTGGATATGGAATCCGTTGACTCTGATGACTGGATACTACACCCTCATAAGGATAGATGTCCACGATGCAAGTGAGCACGGGGGGAGATGGGCATGTCATAGAAAAACCGTAAAACATTTACGCGCGTTTTCGATAACGCTGCGACATGGTACACAAAAAGAAGCAAAGAAGTGCTAGTGCTTTTACCATAGCCCAGGGCAGATACCACTCACTGCACTTTACCATGATGATTCCGTTCTGTTTGGGATGTTCTCCGTTTAGAGTGCAGTTGTTGGTACTACATCTTTTGGTACCTCTTTGCTATTGAGTGGCCGATAGTCGCTTATCCATACCCACGACTCAGCTTAGGATGTAATAACAAGGGTAGGCTGAGCCGAACAGAAAAAAATGATAGCTTTCCAGTAATTGTAACCCTCTCCGTCTATAGGTGGCCGCTGTTAAAGGGCCTTGGACAGGGTGATCCACTCTAAGAAGTCGCTATAAAAAAATCTGTAATCTTTTAAAACTTGAGCCAATAAGTATTTTTGAGAATGAAGATTTTATACTCTTTTTATGCGCTTAGCTTTATTCTGTGTAGCTTTCTACATAATAGAACGACAATGGTTTTGGGAGACTTACCAGAAGTCTCGAACAACCTTGCTCCAAGCCTATTTAGACTAAAAAGCCGTATTCTGGTCTTCCCTCTCTCGCTGTATTAAAAGGAAATCTCACTCTCCAAAAGAATGATGAAAAAATGGTTCAAGTTTGCTTTTTATCATTTTTGCACAGGAGAGAATACATGGACGTGAAAACACACTGGCCACTGTGCCTTCTCATAACGCCGTTCCCTCTGCTCTGGATTCTGTGCTTATGCGTGAAATACAAGGAGTGTGAGCGCTGTGGGGAGACTAAACAACTATATTTTATTGATTGCTAAATTATAGAACGAAATTTACTTTATTTCATCACTTTTATAAAAACACAGTAAAATCGATGCTCTTTAACAGTAATTTCACTCGCTCAGTTATATTTGGTATAAAACTGTAGAAAGGAGCTTTTTTTAGCCAATCATGGACTGCTGATGGAAAGCATCGCAGAGGTGCGTTCCATCAACATTCAAAATTTGACAAAAAGCTCATCAACAACGCGACTTCGAATTTTTGAAATGTACAATTGCTACAAATGAACAGCTTGTCCACTGCATTTTTGTCACGATCTTTTATTTACTTGATTAATTTTTGTTCAGTGTCCCCAGAGACTAGAAGCGAGGATCGAATATTCGTTTTCATTCGAAAACAATGCTTATTTGACGTCCTCAGTGACCAAAGGTGGAGTTCGAATATTCGTTTTTATTCGAAAACAATGCTTAAGTTGTCCCCAATAACCAGAGGTGGAGTTCGAATTAGGGCTGGGCAAATCGATTCGAAGCACGATTAATTCGAATCAATCGTGAATCGTTTACAGGAACAAAAACTTGAGAAGTGAACTAGGATTCTCATTTTTAACGGCGAAATACAATCGATTTTGGTCAAATTTGACCAAAATCGATTATATTTCGTTGTTAAAATATTAAAATTGTTGCTCTCTCTTAGTGTGAATTGAAAATACTCCACAAACTATAAACTTCTTTATTTTCACGATGGAGACAAGTTATAATAGTAAAAATCGGATATTGGATATTTACAAAGAATTAGTGATTCAATCCTACTCGAAAAAATTATTCAAATCAGATTCGAATTACTAAGGATTCGGTTTTGCCCAGCCCTTGTTCGAATATGTGTTATTATTCAAAAATAATGCTTATCAGACGTCCCCGATGACCAAAAGCGGGTTTCGAATACCGATTCGATTCGCAAATAAAATTTTTTACCAATTTTTGCCACCCCTATCTTCAACGTAATATTTTTGTGATATCGTATATGATTTTATTTTTATATTGATGATGTAATATATATAGAGATTTTAAGATATCGTTTTAATAATGTGTTAATTTTCAATAATGATTTTGAATAACAAATTAATGAATTGAATAAAATGCTATTTGTTTAGTTTAAGCTTTTTTTAGTACAAGCTATGACAGCGAAATATGTTCGACGTTAAAGGTGGGTATAAAGCACTAAAGCGTGTCGTAAGAGACTTCTAAACTAAAGGGAAACAGAAGAGTGTTAATTAGTTGTACCTTTGCCCGAGGCGAAGCCCACTTGTGCTTGGAGTTCGGTTGCTGGTCCTAGTAGCTCTGTGTAATCTAGTGAATGTTAGTTTTCTTTAGGCTCTGCTTCCTTGCTTACAGTGACTTTTAGTGTTTTTTTCTAGGAGCATTAACATGAAAATTATAATGAAATAATATATAAAAAAATGTTGCAAGGCGCGCGATACATTTTTGTTGAGAAAAATCTCAATTTTAGAAGCGAAACCGTAACAATTCATTATGAAATCAGGTTTTAAAGTTAAAAAAATTATTCGCTATTTCAGAATAATAATCCAAAATCTTGAGAAAACCTTCTAAAAACCTCTATCAACTCACTCATATATAATCGCAATGAGGGCTGGAAAAACCGTATCCTTTGGAATTCAAATCTGATTCGTAAAATTTTTTCGAATCGGATAGAATCGTTGATTTAATAAAAATTACAAACATTCATTTTTACTATTACTACTAATGTCTCCTCTATGATGATTGGAGAATATACAGTTACAAATTACAAATATTAGTATAAACTGACTTAAAAGCGATGTATTTTAATTTTAACGACAAAATACAACAAATTTGAGCAAAATCGAATTGCATTTTGTCTTCAAAAATAGAAGAATACACTTCATCTAGCATGCTTTTGATCCCATGACCGATTCACAATTGATTCGAATAATCTGTACTTCGAATCAATTCGAATCACCAGCCCTAATCGTAATAAAACACGCACGGAACACAAATCCAGTTTAATTCGCAGGAAAGAAGGAAAAAGTAACAGAGAAATCAGGAGCAATTAAGAAGCATAGTATAGTCAATCAACTAAGAATTTAATCTGCCAAGTATGATTCACATATTGGTCATACTTTACACTTGTTTATGCTTTCAAATATTCAAAAGAACTGAGCCTTAAAGGGCATGCCTGGGCAGCGCAATGGAATAATAGCTCAGCTTTAGCAAAGCATACGGACATGGGATTTCTAAGCTCTAGGCGGCGTGCTAGAGAATAGCTATCAGTAAAAATCATAATAGACTAAAGTGAACAGTGAACATTAGTGTCGGTGCAGGATGTCAACTCTAGAGGGGGTGGTCATTAGGAAATGCAAGACAAATTTTAATTCTTTCGATGAAAGAATTACTTTTTGCGTTCAAAGAGCGCAAAAAGTGTTTGGTATTTTAAAAATAGACTATTTTTGGAAAAAAACGACAAAATTATGTGGGAGGGAGGAGGATTGAATAATATGTCCATTTTCAACCTTGAGTGTTGGGTGTTACGTTGAGCGTCATCACGTCATCGCGTGCAAAGTGAGTCCGATTCGGAAGATCATATCGAGTAAAAATTGCGTCAGGAAAAATGAAATTTGAAATAAATTCCGATTTGTTCGCATGTGTATTGAAAAGTTAAACCATTTACTAAAACTTTTACCCTCCGAAAATAGTTCGAAAAGTTTCACTGGTCTTTGACAGTATACTGGTTACTTCGCGGTATTGAAAAAATATTCAAAATTAACGTTTTTGGCCCAATACCACGAAAGT